>JAQFYB010000458.1:0-53838 GCA_034694085.1 Pogonognathellus longicornis
TTTTCGGAAATGTTCAAAGAAATAAATTGTCCAATGGCAAAAGCACGTTTATTTTTTACCATGATATTTGCTAATGTTCTTTAACCTACAAGATGTACCTATAAGAAATCAATTTGAGTATGCAAATAACTTTATGAACAATTTGCAAGTAACACGAGTTGTGAGAATGTTCTGAGAAGACATCAGGTAAAGTCTCCAATACAATTAATGGAAATCTAATGATAATGAAAGTAGCAACTGTACCTTGCCTAGTTCTGTTTGCAGTGATTGTCTGTCACATTTATCAAACGCTTTTATTAAAATTCATCTTAGCTACTAGTGTTGTATTTATACTCCACATCTTGGAACATGAAATTAATTCATGTAATGAATACTTTAGTAGGTTTAATATTATTGCGTAAAGGACAGACTAATCGTCGCAGTCGCAGTGTGTAACGGGAGCTCAAATAATGGTAAAATCGTAAACCTTTTACAAAAGACAGAAATACGCAGAATACACTAATGAAAACATAAACAACACAACCAACAGGACATTTTAATGAGTTTAGTGTAATGTAATTGGAGTGTGGACTTGAGATATATATGTGCTGTATTTGTGTGGTGTAGTTACTAATATGGTTTGAAGTCTGTGTTCAGTATTCAGTGAGCAAATGGTCGATAAGAAGATCATGAGGTCATTTTGCGATTACGTGAAAACAAATCTAGTTGATGTAAGTAGTAAGTAGGCACAGCAGTTCCTTAATAAAATTTTACTCTTGGATCTTTGCATGTCTTCCTTATAACTAAATATAAAACTGTATACATCCCTTGTATGTGTGTGTGAATGTAAATAGCATCCATAAACTACGATTGCAACACACGTACGCATATAAGATGGTGATTTGGTGACCATATGCCATATGAATTGAAAAAGACATATAGCTAATGAATATTGTCTTTATGATAATTGAATACAAAGCAAAACATACCTAGTAATAAAAATGAAGTTGAAGAAATATGCGGTAAAGGGTGAGTGAGCAGCGGGTAAATACTTATTAGCTTTATGTTTAGCTATCATATCTTTGTGAACACATGTTCTTAGTTAGGGATCCAAATTGTGTTCTTTGACAAACATTACCGATAGTTTAGTAGAACATTTACACTACACCATCCCTTGTCGTGAAAAAAATTAATTAAATTCTTATCGACTATAAAAACTGATTTTGAAATGATCAAAACTTTTTGAAGTCGATATTTCATAAGGGCATCTCTTTAAGTCTATTACTAATAAAAAGAGTAATGTTTTACTAGACTCATAATTTTATGTTAATATTGTGACAGACAGAGCTATATAAAGTTTATTTCAATGTAGTTTCGTCTCATTCTAAGCTCCAGAGTTGACTCTGGACTTCTGTAAGTTATAAAGCTAAAGAAAAAAGCTACAGAAACAGATTTTATGCTGTATTGCTAGAGGATGAGAGAGAAAACGCAGTAAAATAAACTAGGGCATAAAACTAGTAAGCTTCCATTCTGTATCTCCCTATGGCTTACATTGCTACAACACACACACACACTACATAGGAATAGTACGTTGCAGTACAGCATTCACTTCTTTCTGTCAGTTAATACATTATTAGAGTAGTGCTTCATGATTTGCATAATATATGTATCCTTGTTGTAGATCTGTGTGTTTTCTCATGACGCTTTTTATGAGTATATGATGTGTCTGTGTAGAGCATACAGAATAGTCACTTTTTGTAATTTTAGGGATGCAGAAAATAACTAATGCCAAAAGTCCACCTGCTTGCCAGTCTTTTGCTATTGTTGGCATACTGTCACCATTTTTGAATCGTAATAATAAACCTCGTATCATAAACATTCAGATTTTACAGTATAGAAGTATACATACTTGCATATGCATACAGAGCTATTACAAAATGAAATACTGCTGATTGCGAGATACTACTGTCAACTACCTATACTCCCTTAAACTATTCGCTAAGGTTAATAAAGCTAAATCTGTAATGTACAGTCAGTGCTAGTGATTTGTTTGAGAGCTAATATCAATACACAACCAAATAATATACGCGATGCACCATCAGTATTTTTGCTTTCGTCACATTTTCTTCTAGTAAAAGTCTCATTGCCGAGAATCGTGACTCACTTTAATGCACACACGTAAAAGATATTATTACCTCGTACTATTTACTACGTAGTCATCTTCAAAACTGCAGTATATAAACAAAATTGCTGTTTTTAGTATGCCTAAATATTATTTCTCGGTTGTACAAATCACTTTGTTATGTGTTTTTACTTGACATAACAGCAAGTTATATAATATGGAATGCCATTTGCATGCCTCATCTGTACAAGCTTACCTAATCAAATACGATTTGCAGACTTTCAATTTAGAAAACATCCTCTACATAATATGCACATGTGGGCATCCAATAATTCCTACCTATATGAAAAGTACTCTACGTTAACTAAGTTAGAATTAAAATGCAATGTCTACTTGTAACTTACAAATCAGTTGACTCGGACGGTTTTCCTTAGAAAAAGTGTTTTCTTCCACCTCGTAGCAAGTGTGACAAACAGGTAAAAGAATGTGAATTCACTTTTATGAAGGTGAGAATCGTTTGTCTTCTATACGGTCAGCTTAGCACTTGGCTTTCTACTTTCACTATTACTGCGTATAAAAGTCTCATCATCTTCATCTTCCTCGACCTCTTCTCTTAAACACAATGAGTTTTATGCACTATTTAACTTTATTTCCATGTCAGTGTCATCTGTAAATATCTGTTGTACTGATTCTCCACTATTTTAGTACATTGCATACATGACATAAACTGATTATTGAACTTTGTTGACTAACAGGAAACTGTTTATTACATTCAACATTGTAGAGCACTAAACTTATTATCTTCTAAATAAATTGTAGAAATAGAAAATGTTATGTAGAAAAAGGGAGAATAATAATATTTTTATGCTTGAGTTGCGTACAGTGGATTCGTACAATGACTGTTTGAGTATAATGTTGATAACAAGGTTCGTTTCGTATTACTTGCGCAAAGTAGTAAAAAAAGGTTGTTCAGAGTCAAAGTCAAAAGTCAGCCCTTCACTCCACACAAGAGAGATACGACACATACGACACACAAGACACAACGACCAACAAACAGTAAGTCACTCACACAAGTAGTAAAAATGAGTGACCGATGAATACAAGTAGTAAATATAACTACTAAATACTACCAAAGTCTTTTCCAACTCCAGCAACAGCACCTACAGCTATATGTATGTATTAATTTATTTATTTCCATGTACTTGAGAAAATAAAACTCAACTGAAATTGAAGGCAATTGCGATTGGGGAAAGCGTTGAAATTGAATTTGTTGAAGCGGAGCTTCAGAAAAGGAGCAAGGCAACAAAGAGAGAACTAAAAATTGAACATGCTTACTCTTTGCTCTCTTTTCACAATCTGTCTCTCCTTCGTCTCTCCCAACTAACACAGCCTCACCAACTAACTATCTCCTACAATATTACTACACACATTTACAACACAAAACGGCTAAACTGTATAATATGTATGTATATATCAGTCTAAATTCACTGCATGTGTATGTGTGTGTTGTTGTTGTCGGTTCTGGTAGTTGTAGTTGTATTAGTGACTGTGTGCTCCCTACTAATATCCGACAAACATAGGAATACTCTCTCGTATTTTTTCTGGCTCCAGTTAACTAACTTATGAAGCTTATATTATTACCCTTTAGTATACATATACAATATAGGCAGGAGATACACATTACATATACAGCATGAAGTCGGAGTTTGTACTCATGTTGTCTCAAATTGAGTAAGAAGACCAAAAGCAAAACATCAAGTGCCAAACTAATGGTTTAAACTAAAGTTGGTTGAAGGAAACTGCTAGAATTACTTTACAACTCTCTATATCCATCTACTATGTGTTAGTGTACGATTGCTATATTATTACTACATGTATGTGTCTGTGTACACTCTAGATTTATAAATACACGATATTTCTCCTCACTAACGAACTTTATAGAGTACATAGTGTTATAAAGTGTAGAAAATGGTACACTTAACTATAACGTAATTCACATTGACTTTCTGTGTTGTGTGTGTAGAATTACATTCATGTGTGCATCTGTGCTTGCCCTGAACACATTATTGTACACACATCCAACTTGCCTAACCCAACTCTAACTAGTAATCCCTATAGTGCTCTTCAGTTCTATTACTGTAGATATATGTTTCAAATCTCAACCTTCACTCATCTTTCATTCACGTAGTACATATGAATACATTTAGTGTGTCTATTGATACTTTACATAATACATGGGTTACTACATTGTAGAAATATATGCAGGAATATAAGTAGAGATATATTTCATGTAGTAAAACAGTATAGTACCTACAATTTTCTGTTTATGGTGTCTTGAGCATAATAAGTATATTGTAGTAGAAGTGGGTAGCCCCAATTTAAACAAAGTTCGTATTACCAGCTAAAGCTACAGCTACGGTACATATAATATAATATAGCTGATCGAGACAGCGTCTGTTCTCCCAAAAGAATCAAACCATTCATTTAGATGACAAACAATACTCCTTTTGTTTCAAGTACTCAGATTTTCTACAAGGAGACAAAAGTTTGAGTGTGTAACACAACTACGAAATATACTACGAGCATTGTACAGATAACAGTGTGCTGTGCTTGAGTAAAAGGTACTTAAATCCATTTTACCTTTTCTGCGTGTTTACAGAAGAGACACAATGCCAAAAGACATCATTTTCCTTAGAAAGTCAAATCAAATGGATGCTACAGCCATCAACAGATTGTTATTCCCACTTTAATAATTAAGTCTGCCTTTGTAGTGGAAGAGCTACTTAGCTTAAGCACTTTGACATTATCTCCTGTGTGTACTCAGTACTGCCACTTTAATTATCGTCAGATAAAAACTCAATGAAGATTTTTTAGATATTTAATATATGCATATTATTATTAACCAAACCAGTGGCCCAACTAGTCGGTCCAGCTACTTAAAGTTTGTATACTGAGGAAATTATTTTTATATGTAAGTGATTTGTTTACCATTAAGGTAAGGTGTGATAATAATTTAGTTTAGGTGTGGTATAGCGTTTTGTATTATGGTTTTTGGTATAGGTAGTCTACTACGAATACGATCACGGTGTTACGAAATTGTTTCTTATTAATAGTTTATCATTGATAGTTGAATGCCTCCTTAGATCCTATTGGACATCATTTTAGTACAAACTTTACTTCCTGTCTTTAAGATAAGTCATGCTGGGAAGAACTCCTTCATTCATGAAATTTTATAGCCTGGTGGAATAAATTTTGCTTACGGATATTATTGGGTTGGCATGAAACGCTCACTTCCGCCCCCATTATATCCAAACTCGTAATTCATTTTTGCCTCGAGTGGAGAACATGGCTCCTTTTATTTAGTTATGCTATACTTACCGTACACAGCCAAAAATCTCAATGTCACATTGAACATAAAGTTGAAAATATTTTTGAGTATATCTATTAACATGTTTTTAGAAGATCGGGTAGGTAGATATTTCCCCGGATGTTTTTCTTGCAAGATAGTTTTAGTGTACACCAGAGGCACACCAGAGGTAGTAATAAATTCATCTAAAGCTGTGAGGAATAATATTGTTTGTTACAAAGAAATATTGTGCATGCATGCATTTAACTATCACATAAAATGGTTTTACATAAAATGTGTACAAGTCTGTCAGTAAACGGGCAGACAGAGACTACATACAAATGTCATCCTTAGAATAATGATAAACATATATTTATTGGAGAGACCCAACTGATATAGAAAAGGAGCACACACAGATACTTTTGTCGCCATTCCGTTATGAATTATGAAGGTTTCAAAGGAATCCATGAGATTTATTTTTGGATGAATTTAAAACTAATAGAATGTGAACAAGTTCATTTGCATGCAAGGAGCACGCCGGATATAAATGACAACTAGTCAGTTATTTCGGGTAAATATTCACAAATTCTTAACAGATGTTCTTTCTGCATATATTAACATTCACATTAGCAATTAACATTACTTAGCCAAGAAAAATCTCCTAAATTCTCATCTATTGCTTTATTTAATGCAAATTAATACTCAGGAGCATACAGTGTTGTATTGTATCCGACTGTGCTATATTGAAGCAGAAAATGAAATGCTGAAGTTAGGTAAACTTATACATAAATATCTGTACCAGAATACCGCATTGTGTAAAATGATATATTAGTGAAACACGCTAAATACAATGTTACAATTTTTATGCTGATACCAAAAAAGGTCAATTTTTCTATGTATAAACTTTATTTGTCAAATTTTCGTTATTGAGTCCAAGACTATGGCTATTATGGGATATTAAGGATGCATAATGCACTAAGAGGTTAAAATATTGCGCATTCAATTTGCTGAAAGACCTCATAAATCAAATTAGGTAGGACATGAGGTACTATAGAACTAAATAGATATGATGCATTGTTATCCTCCATTTCATCAATCGACTAGAACGTAAATAATAGAACTTCTCGAAGCTTGAAGAAACTGCGGGTTGAGGAATCTTTTAAAAATGCGTCCTTCACAATTTAATTATAACATAAGAGAAATTCAAAACATCTTGAGAGTTCAAATAGCAAATTATAGAAATAAGGCATTGAAACTAAAAATATGTAGTATTCCGAAAATAACGTGCGATCCTCGCCATTTGTGAGGATACGAGAAAATATGTTATTCCATACAACCATCATAAATTATTATTACAATTGGAATAGTCAAGTACTTGTGTACCGAAAAGCTGAATTATTCTCGTCAAAATGTACAAGCACGAATGTTTTTATGGTAGGTAGTTGAGAAAGATGACGTAAAGAACTAATTTTTGGTTTGTACGTTATGAATTCCTAAACTGCATTTCACATTTTATTATACATAATGCATTGTGAATGACGAATGAGCACGAGCAATGCATATATATGATAAAAATAACATTGTTAGAATGAATCACCAGCTTCTCTTCAGACATTATCCCTGAACTAAATTTTAACATTAAGTTAAAACTATTTTTCAAAAATTAAGTGAAAACTGTAGGTACCCTGAGCTGAGTATAAAAGCTATGGCATTTTAAGGAAAGATCTCAAAGTGAGAGAGATCAAAGGTAAGTAAAATGGCAATAATTCGTTTGCAGGTAATTTTTTACTTGACTCAATATTTTAATTAGAAAATCACTAATCCATATCGGTTGTCTGCTTGGTAGAGTAAATTCCATCGTTCAAGAACTTTTACACCAACAACACTCATAAAATATATAAATAGTACCTAATACCAGGGCCGTATCTAGAATTCTAAATGGAGGGATGGCCATAATACACATAGGATGAACAAAAGTACCTATTATCACGAGTAGCTCAAAATTTTATTCTTTTTTTTTGTAAAATAAAAGTTTTTGGGATTTTGGAGGGATGCCTCCTTTGCCCTCCCCTCAATACAGCATTGTCTCATACAGAATACATATTTGTAAATGCTTGTTATGTATTAGCAGGAACCTATTCATTGTAGAGAATGACATCAATTTGTGAGGTGATATGTATGCGTATGTATGTTATTAACTTACATAATTTAATTCCGTTTGTTCAAACATGCTCGTAATATTTCACAGAGGTTCATCTTTATTCTGCTGTCAATTAAGTGCTTTTGTACGAAAATAAAGTGAATCTAGGTTTAGTCTTTATATAGGTGCAATAAATGGCAGGTAGGTAAATATCATCACAGAAACGAGTAAATAAAGCAAAGCACTCAATGTAATTCCTTCTCATTGCATTAAAAGCGAAGTCTAAAAAATAGTAGCATTTTAAATGAAAATAAATATAAAACCCTGAGGTCTGTGGATCTTGGTAATATGAAATAGTCCTGAATGAGTCACCCTTCATGGTAGACATCAAACTATTCCCATTTCCTTGGAAAGGTAGCTTTGCCTTTGCCACATGCATAAGAATTAAACTTATTCCTTTGTTATTCACCTACTCGCCTAAGTTAACACAAGAGCAAACTGCTCCGACTGTTTGTACTTATTATGCATGTAATCTGAACAGAGCGTCAGAACAGCAGCACTTCAACTCAAAGTTAATGAGAACCATTCTATAGCTCATAAGAAATAACTAAGGAGCTTTTAACCGATATCGTTCCAACAGAAAATACAAATGGTAACAATAACATATTATCTTCATATACCTAGCTAAGTAAAGTAAGTATAATAGTGCACTAGGCACTATAGTGTATAAATGACTCGTTAGTTTTACGGCTAAAGGCTTAAAGCTGTTTAAAAGAGGTTTATGCATCAAGCACTAGAAGTGCGAGAGGTAGTTAGGAATGAGGTAGAAGCTTTAGGTCTCTGTGTGTATGAGTGCGTTTAAAGACAAAAAAAGATGTACATGAGCCGAGTTTTGAGACAAAGTCAAAAATACAAGCTCTGTGACATTTATAGGCTTTGCTGTGGCTAATGGTTTAACTTTACTACACTTTTTGCAACAGAACAGTCTCACTTCATATTGTAAACGTATATTGGTATATACAACACAAAACAATATGTCTCGTCAAACTATTGTGATGCAATACTAGACTTTTACTATAGGAAATGTGTGGGAGTTAATCCTGAGTAGACTATTGCATTGTGATGGCGACTGCATAAGTTCCTGCTCCGTGTATTGTATAGAATGTACATCCGATATAGATGGAGAAGAATCTGCGAATGTTGTATTGTTGTTAGCACGAGTCGATTGTGGCGTGGGGAAGAAATGGGGTGAGAGCAGACAGAAGATGTCTTGTCAAAAAGTCAACTCCAGCTCTCGACACGACATGAGGAATGCAAAACTCATTTCCTTGTAACAATGTTGTTTTCCGCCTGGAAATACCTTCTCACTCTCCCCCATCTCTCTCACTCTCTCTGTGTAGAAAGATAGATTGTGTATGTAATTCAGAGAGCAGGAAGAAGGGATTGTTGTTCGGATAATATTCTGCACAAATGAAAAGTCAACTTCATTGTCAACCCACTGATTTGATAAGGATGTGGTAAATGTCTTCACACATCACTGGGCTATTTTGGGCTAATTAATATTTTCAGCATCCATTCTCCCAGCTTATTTCCCATCTAAAAGTATTCACGTATATTTCTTCCCCTTAACATATCTGAATCACATTACGTTTACTACTTGACATTGCGGAAATGTAAATGAACGTTTTAAGGTACGTATCCGCCCTTCGTTAGTCTACTCTATACTGTACACCTCGATGTACGCTGGCCCTGATCCACATTTTACTACATCGAAGATCAGCGTCTTGAGATTTTCAGATTAGATAATAATATGATTTCTAAAACTGAAAACAGTGAGTTCTAAATAACTCTTAATTGCGATTTGTGTAATAGACTTTAATGGTGAAACCAACATACTTCCTTTGCTATGTATATTAATTGAGTAGGTGCATCAAATGTAGCTTGATAACGAAATATTTTATGAATGTCAGATGAAACTTTATGTGCAAATGATATGGCAGTGCCATATCATTTGCACATAAAATTTGCACAGTCCACATGGATTGGATACGTCAAGGCCGTATCCAGGATTTGGTTTCGGGCGGCACCAAAGTAAAATGTTATTATAAATGGCAATTTTCGCGCATAGCGCGAAAAATTTTAGCTAATTTGAGCCAAAATCAGCCCAAAACGTATGCGAAAAATTTCTCAATTTAGGGCACTTTTGTGCCCAAAATATTCTATTTTTTTGAGATTTCGGGAAGGGGGGGCACGTGCCCTGCCGCTAGATACAGCCTTGGGACTCGTAATACATGCGGGCTTCTATGACTCTTTGACCGCTTCCAGAGGCCGCTCCAGATGACCTAGGGAATTTTGACTATATTCATCCTAATTCCTTCAATAAGAAAAATCTCTAGGAAACCAAACGGCCATGTAAATCGTGCCGTATTATTAAATGCGCAGCTCTGTACTGTAAATTCTTCGAAAGCCAAAACACCTAGACGATTATAGAAGTTCTATACAATATTTATAATTATTGCCAAAATACCAACCAACCTAGTACACTTACATATTAGGAATAGGAATCAGATTTAGGAATTTTTTCACTTTATGTTAATGAAATGACTAATCTCTAAAAAATTAAAATTGTAGGTACTTATCGTAGTTCATCGCACAACCTACTTCAACTAAAATCCGTCACGAATCAGAATGACGTTTCCCCTCTATAAGTTCAGAGGTTCATGAATTATCATTAGTCTATATCGACAATATCGAGTCGTTGCTAGCACAGTTCGTCTGTTATTCTATTGCCTATGAAATTGCTTGAATTTTTTGCTACTAAATCCTTTTGAACAAATATATTCGTACTATGCGGAACAAATCAAAATTAGTTTTGGAAAGCTCTTTGGTTGCATGCAGCGGATGGCATCTGAGAAGAAGATAGTGTCTTTCTTAGCTGTACAGTAGTGAGGTAAACATCAATGATTGTTAAAAATAGTTGCACTTGTGCCAATGCATAATATGGGAAGTAGCTGCTCTAAACTTTGTTTACGAATACTAAAGCTATGACACTATAACATTAACACACTAAAATCTTTTAACATTTTTTAGTTTACTTTGCGATACGATCAAATAATAATAATTATATTACCAAACCTCCCTCCTCCTACACTCCTACCTTCTCTTCTTTTCTGGCCAGACTTAATAAATTAACGGATGCAGTATGTGACGGGTTTTTAGAACACACACACATAACATGAAACATCCATACACACCGAGGAAACTCACCGAAAGTGTATCTCATCTCGGTTGCACACACAAACACGTTTTTCTGTCAAAGTGTACACATTGCTCATATTATTAGCATGGTGGTGGTATATCGTAAGTTGTAGTTGTAGGAGTAGTTAATGCAATAGCATGGTACAAGTACAGAAAAAGTGCAGTTGTTAAAAAGTGAATGTAGTAGTTAAGTCAAGAAAAAAAGTTAATGTAAATGTATGAGCAATATAATTCCAAATGTACTTTATTTCTCCTCAGAGAGTATCTTAAGTCTTAACTAACACGTAAAACAGTTGGACTTGTTTTTATTAAACACACGACCGGAGATTCTTTCCGTTAGAGTCACAGCGCGTCGACTGCGTCAACCCTATCATACTTTGCTGCAACAAACCATATCATACATTATCATTATTATTAGACTTCCTACTATAAGCAAAACGCACCAGAAAAAACTCAGAATTCCTATACTATACTAATAATGCTTTTTTCGGTGTATCAATCTGTCGTGTGCACAAAGTGTACGTTTCATATCGTACAGTGTGCAGGCACATTGAGAGATACAGAACATAATAATATGCAAAATTGAAATGTGTCCCATATGTGTGTTGGTTTTGTGACTATAAGATGGGCTGGAGAAGTATTAAGTATCCAGGGAGCAGTAATAGTATTCTGCAGCAACAGGGATATTAGAAATGACAAGAACAGAGGTGTGTTATTATTATTTAACTTTGCTCTTGTCTCTGACTGGATCCTGTTGTCATTCAACATTCAGCAACTACAGATAGCTACTCCTATGCCACAGATAGATATTATACATGTATATTGTATGAATATGAATATGACACGCCATTATCGTCAGAGTAGACGCAGAAATGACGTAGAGTTATGTCAGTTAAGTGTACAACACGCTTAATGCTTAAAGTCTTGTATAATGTGCGGGTTTGTTTATTTGAATAGAATCTGTATGTATTATGTGTGTGCATGGATATTAGTGTATTATATGAATAAAAAGTGCGAGAGGAAATGTCGGTTTCGCTCGGTCGGGCTCTAAACAGAGAACACATCTTTGGATCTTTAGTGAAAGATATGATCTGTGCGAGTTATCTTGTCGTGCAACAGTCTCACTCACTTCTTCAATGTCTTCCTGTGCGTCTATTCTCCGACCCTGCCTCTCTTTCCCTTGCTCTGTTTTATATTATCCCCATGCAAATGAGTTGTGAGCTAACACTTTCTATGGACGACAACATTTTATCAAAATCAGTCTGGAAAAATGAGTTACAAATTTTTAAAAGTCGACTCTATTATAAATCACTAAAATCTTGCTACAAAATATTTATTTATAATTTTACAAATGATTATGTGTATATATTTTGTCATAATATATTATAACAATCATTTATTGCCTTTTTTCGGTAGAACAAGAGTATTTACAATTTGGTACAGTTTTTAGTCACTTTTAAATTCACAAGTTACAATTTCAACATCAATATTTTAGTATATAATTAAAGTAAACCTAATTAAAAATATTATTATCAGAACACTCTATTTATATATTTGTTCTTAACTGTAATTTTTAAAGCTCACTAGACTAGCTGTTGTAAATCTAGTCTGAAGTCTGAAGAAGTTTCACAAAATACAAGTGAAACGAAAAATGTTGCAGTCTATAGAACAAATGCGTACAAGCCATAAGGACAGAAGAGATTTTTTAGTTTGTACACGAGGGGATTAGTTATGTGTAGCGGTGGTGGTTTTGTGTGGTGGATGGAAATGAAAGACATTAAGATGCATTATTTATAAACAAGGGTAGAGAGAGAGTGATGTGTTTAACTTTGTGGCATCCTGTTTGTCACACGATGCAATGTCATGTATGTGTAACATACCATAAGAAATACTAATAATGTACATACTAGAAGACACCGGTTAGACAACAGAGTGTATTGGAGTTGAAGAAGTAAGAAGAAGGTGCAGAGCAAAAGAATTGAACAAAAACTAAATGAAGAAAGCAAAAAGCGGATGCAAAAATGAATGAATAGCTATTAAGTGAGATGAGATGTGAAAATAAACGTTGAGAAATTGCAGGATATTTACAAGACATAAATGTACAGTGAATGATTTTGTTGGCTAAAGAAACGGGTGACTTATTTAGATTTGAAGAATGCCCTCTATTCTCATTCATGATTCATAGGTTCCTGTTGGAAAAATTGTAATTAGTAATTTTGCAATAGCCAAATAAATAATACATGATGATGGGCATGATAAGAAAAATCGTCATGATGCGTAGTATCCTTTTTGCATAGTGACATATGCAATTTCGCAATCACTGTCTCCTTTCTTTGAACCAAACAAAAGCATCAACAACCAATAAGAGTTAATGTTCTCACTCTCAATGACAGTAAATGTTTGTCTGATTTGTACCATGAAAGACATTCAATGGTAGTAATTTAATGCTTACAACTTCCTCAGCTATAATACCATTCAATTTGAAAAGATTGTACCTGTTCATCTTTCCAACGCCTTAAATGATTGTGATGCATATTTAATTTTTACAGAAAGGGATGTGTACTTTGTTAGTGGAGCATAACAAAGGGCTGAAAATATAAATGGATGAAAGGATGACACTAACAAAATGTAGAAAATTTAATAGAAGCCAAACCACCTATTGTAAAATAGTGTTTTTGTCTACATATGAAGTAAGCGAACCTTAAACTAGGAAATCAATATTACAGAAGTATCTTTAGTATGTAGGATGAGGATAAGATTTACTAGTTTTAGATTTAGTCATTAGTCATTACCTATAGGTAAGTTCAACTATACAGACATACTAAAATGATTAGTTATACCAATAATATTCAATTATTGATGTAGGTACTTATTATTTATCATGGCAGCCAATTCTAAAATTATAATCATAACCGTTAGGGTTGATTAATTGATTCGTCCTTTAATCTGAGTGCTCTGTTACGAATTCTAACTTTTCTACAGCTACACTTGTTTTCAAGATTACCATTAAATGCACAAACATAAATTTAAAGTTTTAACCTATGGATGGAAAATGAAACATGTAATCATCTATTTGTTCTATCCTCCATTTTAACACTCAATAATCAATGAATGGGCAGTGTACTTAGAAACTACTTTAGTTTATTCACATAATATAATTTTTGATATTTAAATAAATGTTCATGTTCATAAATGATGGAATTTTATTAAAAATCAATGAATTGCACATTCGTAAACGAAAAAAAGACTTGAATCGAATGTGGGCAAGGCTACACACACAATCAAATGCTATTTGTATAGGTAGAACTAATGGTAGAACATTAACTACAGTCGTATCTTTGAGCATACTACATAAATAATATTAATGCACACTCTAACTTACAACAGTATTATACTCTTGTTGTAAAATACTTTTCAACAAATCTTGTGCCATTTAAAAACGTTTATTTAGCCACTTCTCATTATTAAACCGTACTGAAGGACAGAATAACCAACTAGAGATAGATTAACATTCACAATTGCTGAATCAGAATAATGACTTCGTGCTTTGCAATTTGTGCATTTTGTACCAAAATTAGACACAAAAAGCGGTCCTCTAACAAGTAATGCAGGACATGATGTGCGTGCATCTTTATAAAGCTGTTTGCGTAAACAATGAAAATGTATGCACACAGCATGCATGGTAAATAACTGTATTTGTATATAGCAGCCAAGTCGTATTTACGCCTATATTTAGGGAGAGCTTTACCATATTGTTATTTGATTTTCATGAACTTTATAAAATACTTGAGAAGAATTTTTCAAAAGGGAATTAAAGATTCGTAAAACTGATTTTACCGTTTTTGAAAAAAATTGATGCAATTTTTAAAATTACAATCGTGAAATTGAAAATGTAGGACTAGAAATAATAAATGTTTGCAAACTAGATAAACCACAGATTTACTGTTTCCTGTATCATCCAAATTTTTAAATCTTCCATAATCGATCAAAACCCATCTAGGTATGCATATTTAATTTTTCAAAAAATTGTTAGGTATTATTAATTTTTACATTTTTAGTTTTCCAGGAGGGTTGATTTTCATTTAAAAGAGTCTCCTGCTTTATACCCCACTCATGCGTTTGATCTTTCTGTACGAACTTTGCGAGGACACAATAAGGTCAATGATAAATTGCGTTTTAATGTGAATGTACCTACCATTATTAACCCAATGTAGATATAATACCTGCTATTAATAATTTTGCAGTACAGAACAGGCTGACTGTATATTAGGTACTTGCAAAACGCCCACATGAAATAAAAGTCAATTTGCAGAACATGTGTTAGGGTTACCTTGAATAGAAAGCAACGCTCTGTGTGTGCATTAACAAAATTATTATGACGATAGTTTTTTGACATTATTAAAAGAGTAACAGTTAATTTTTCATATATCATTTTCCACACATAGCACTGGCAAAAATGTGCAAAAATATTATAGGACTGCTCATTTTAATCCAATTGCTACTTTCATGTATATTGGCACGTAGTAATCTGAAACGATTTGATCCAAACGGTTATCCCATTGAAGATTTAAATTTTACATGCCCTGACAATCACAAACCACCGGAAGTAATAATCGACACAGTTGTGGATTGGGAAGGGAATGGACAAAATCAGAAATACCAAGATCTTACTTTGGTGTGCACTGCTGCCTATCCTGTCTACTGGGATTATGTTCCTTTCAAGGTTTTAAACACAATATTATACACTTTCGTTCATTTATTCATCTGTGTGAAGAAAAAATCATATGTTTTGTATCCAGTCGAATTTATACTTTATGGGGAGCAAAGTATCTATAAACCCAGTTGACACAAACTCTGTCAACTATTGTTACAAAGAGCAGCTACAATTATTCCCTTTCCTACGTACTGGTCATGCCGTGTCGTACGGCAGAACAGGAAATTATACCTGCAGAAGTTCAGTTGATTCAACGATATCAACCTCTATATTTGTTTACAGCAAAGGTAATCCAGATTTTTCATTACGTTCTTGTTATACAAGGTTGTATAAGGGATACATAGTGGAAAGATAAAATAGGAAATAATTATTTGTTTGCTAAATAATTTACAGATGACGATCGAATTTTTTCTTGTCCAGCTTTTTCTATCACACATTCAAGCATTATCAATGGGTCTGAATGGGTAATACCATGTCCTGCAAATTTGAAAGATGAATTTTTAAATGTTTCACTTTCTACACTAGTAAGTAATAGTTATAATATTGTAAGCATTTCCATCCATTATGTGTAGTTAAACGTTAGATTTTTTATACGTTAGATATTATTGCAATTATACTAGTATCATACTACAGCCGGCAGCCCCTAGGAGCTAGTACATAGGTAGTTTTCTTATTTATCTGTTACAACTAAATTATATAGTTGATAAAGTGTGGTACAACTGGTACTGTACCCCATCAATACAAATACTATGTACACATTGTATAAGTCGTTTCTAAAAGTTTCAATTTTTAACTATAGCCAATAACAAAATTATTGATGTGTAAATGTAATGCTTGTAAATAATACTTCCAGGTTCGTGTAAATAGTTCAGAGTCTGACATTAATGTTTTGTACCCCGCTGGAGATCCTTCTATCCGTTATGACTCCCGCTATGGATTTCTGCTAAAGACTTCCAATCATTCTCGGCCCCTTGGAAAGTACTCCTGTGAAGTCTCAACCCTTGCGACGACGTTTTATGGCGACAGTAATCACGAAACGGTCGATATAGAATTTAAGGATTACAATGGTAAACTATAAAAATTATATGCGAATGAGACGTTTTAACTCATTCAAAACTATTTCTAAATGAGCTTTAACAAATCTGATCATTTGGTACAGTTGTCCCTGATAAGGATTATGTGACTTATATAAATGGAAGTAAAATAATTGTTACGTGTGAATCTGATGAGGATATCACCATAAACATTGATCATTCATATCATTTGGTTCTTAAACAATCTTCACAAACGAAAACCTCATCCTTCAATTTCTCCATTACATATTACTTGGAAGAGTCAATTGATCCCGCAGCGACTCTGGGGAGTAAACAAGGAGAAATTACTTGTCGTATAAAAAATTCAAATAAAATCTTACATACTTGGAAGCACGATGTGAGCAAGTTATGTGATTACTATGCTATAAACACAAGGGTTGGGATGGGTTTTGGTAATATTTCGGCATTTACATGCAAATATTTTAAACTTGTTCACAAAATGAAATTTTAATGTTAATGACCGATAAATCTTAATAATATCTTTACTGAACTCAATGTTTATTACAGATCCATATTTCCAAAGCTTTATTCGCTTCAATAATCCCTTGAATCAAAAAATGAAGATCATGTACGGTGCATGTACAACAAAAGCTAAATGTGACTTAGACTTGCGCTATTTTGATATGATGGTAAGTTTTATTAATACGGATTACTGGATTTCTCATTGTATAATTCAATACTGCTACTCGTGCCCGTATTCAGGGGGTGGGCGAACGGGCAATTGCCTCCCCCGAAATCCCAAAAAAAGAGGTTGTTTTGCACTGAAAGGGCTAAATAATCTTTTTTTGGTACATTTTGCCCTCTCCGAAATCGATTTCTGGATACGGCCGTGCTGCTACTGCACATTTCATTTATATAATATATTCAAGTAGTCATTAAATGTTACAGTCTGTTAAAATAATAATGTTATTAATTTTTTACTTTTACTTGAGATTTTCGTTGTTTTTACTTTGTTAGTTGGATGGGAGAAACCTAAATATGTATTCTGAAACGTACCACCCCACCGCTATGCATATTCAAGGCACCAATATCATCAGTTGCGAAGTTGACACAAACTACGTCACTTTGTTTTTGTCTATTAACACTATCACTAAAATTAGTAAGATATAATTGTTTTAAGCATACCTATCAAAAAATTCTGAATGATCGTTGCCTTTAATGGAGGATGGTTCTTTTTTTCGAATTTTAGGTATAAATCCCAGCAATGTGACATCTAATGAAAAAATCAACGTAACCAAGTTGTACGCTCAAGATATAGAGGAAATTTATGTTGGTGATTCAATTCCATTTGTTTGTAAATTGTCCCAATATTTCTACAGCTCGGGTACAATATGGAAGTTTTTATACAAAAATGGCACCCAATCCCTTGTTAGACGTAAGGATGTAAATAATCGTCGTAATAAAATATTTTGTTTAATTAATATAATAATATCAAAAATGTGGATGTTTTAGCTGATAGTACCAACGAGTTGGACAATAACAATTACAACTATATACAATCAGCAACAGGTATTGTACTTAAAATCAAGGATGCTAATACTACAGGGATTGCTTGTTCAGCTCGTGTATGGAATACCACAATTTGGGAGTCTGGAATTTTCAAACTAGATATTAAAGGTACCATGCATCAAATAAATGCATTTAAAAGTACAACAGTTACTTAGATATACATACATTAATCGTGTGGATAAAGCTTGGATAGCTTGGATAAATATGTATATATATTTGACACTGATTTGAAAGCTATTTCTATCGCATGATATTGGGCATTACCTTTGGTTTTTCACAGACAGAGAGATTTGGGATGAAAATGCTACAGTCAGGTATGGTATATATCCCTTCACTTTTGTCCATTATTCACAGTGATGATCTTGTACATTGAATTGCACGGGAGAATGAGATGTTTAGATTTTTGCTTTGAATAATAATAAGTGTTTACGTTAAAGATTTTTAAAGAAAATTAATTTTAAATGATTTTACTTATTTTAGATGTGATGGTGGATATCACAAGCCAACAGTTGTACTGACCAGACATCAACCTTATTACTATCAGAATCGTGACAGATATGGAAATATTCGTGAATCTAATATTAAACTTGCCAGTCACATCGTAACTGACACGGATTTTGTCGTTACAAGGCGAAATTTAGAATTTAAACTTATTTGCATAGCGAATTATCCTGTGAAATGGCTTTATCAAGGAATAGAGAATGTAAACAAACAAAATACTAAAATTACCCAAATAAATATGTATTCCAATGAAAGATTAATAATACACATAATATATGGCAGGCAGATATAATGAAGAAAGACAAAACGTTTTTTGTTTCAGTTGTATCCTTACAGGGGCCCTGAGAGAGATGCTACTTCAGGGAAAGGGACAATAATTAACGACACTTTGCACCATTGTTTTCAAGCTGCAATTTTTGGTAGTAGTTATCACAGTAGTCAAACCGGAGAATATCGCTGTGTGAAAGCTAACGATCCAAAAGTCAGCTCTTATTTGTATCTCTTCGCAAACTGTACGACTTTTGACGGGAGATAAAAATGAATTTTTATAAAAGTACACCTTAATTTACCTTGTGAGTTTACCCTTTGTTTATTAATTTCAGTGTCACCAGCTAGTCCTCTGGTAGACGAAGGTGAACACAAAGTGGTTTTTATTGATCCTAAGGCATCACAAATGTACATTCCATGCAAAGTGACTGATCCTTACGCTAAATTGGATTTGTACTATCACGAAGATCATGTAAGAAATTCTATGCTGGTCATAATTATTTTCTGGGTTGTGTCAGAGATTTTCAGTAATTCATTACTTACTGTTTATTTTTGTATAGGGGATTTACAAAAAGCTCAATAGTTCCTATTTTATCCAATATGATCCCAAGAACGGATTTTTAATGGAAACAACTTCTGTGAATTTATCTTCGATTTATATCTGTACCAGTCAGAATAAGACAAACAGTACGGATGCTGTTTCATTTACGTTTTTTCTTAATACAACTGAAAATGCCAATTTACCAGGTTAATTAACTTATAAAATACGTACTTAAAAAATTAAATGTTATGCTTATTACTTCTAATTTACATGACATTTTTTTATAGTGTTATCGGTAATATGAAAATTAAAAAAACTTAAATAATTATTTTTCTTTTTGAATGTATATAAAAATTATACTTGTCACTTGGTGGTTGATGTGTTGTTGAAAGAATTCGCTAACTTGCTTATATTATTTCCTTTTGTGTACAGAAGCGGTAGTGAACACCTCAAATGAGTCAGATAAGAATTTGTTTATGATAAATTTTGTCTTCTTGTTCCTACTGATTATTTCTGTGATTGGACTTCAGCTGTGGTTTTTACGGAAGCAATTTAAAATTGATGTGAGTATTTTTCTTTCACATGAGGAGATTCTTTAGATTATTAATCTAAATATAATGTAATTGATGTACTGAATCCCTTCTTATATAATACAGGTTGCAATGAAGCGAATTTTTGGTACCTACATTAACTTGGAACCTGAAACAATAGCTACCTCTAATAATGAATTCCAAAGCAACTACCACGTGAACGGAAATACGCAACTAATACCAAGTTTGTTCTGAAATAGATGTCCATTATGATTCTGGAATTGTTACCCACTTTAAATGCTGCGAGAATAAATGTTTTTGAATACCATTAGAGAATCATATTTCATTTTTTGCGATTGTTTTGAAATTTTGAACAGTTAGCTAAATTGATATACCGTATTTCTTCTAATTTTTTAATTTAATTTTTATAATTATGCAAACTGGATGGGGGGAGCTATAAAAAGAATGGGTACCATTGGAAAAGGAGGCTAAAATTAGAGGAAATACGGTACCTCCTCAATAGGTTACAATATACAATAACTAATATTTTTAACTCTCATAACATAAATACATTGAGTGAAGAGACTGAAGGAGATTCTCAACCCTTCCAAGAAAAAATGAAGTATCGAGCAGTTTTGTCGCTCTAAAATGATGTGCTGGAAAAGGTTCAAAATATTAAGGTGTAAACCGTAAACCCTGCATGCAGTACTGTGCGTGACATTTAGGTGAATTCCCTTCGAAAAGAAACTGGAAGAACTCAGTGTCAGTGTTTTATGCATGAGTATTTATTGCTTAGTTTATTATTACATTTGACTTTGCTCTTTATTAAGGCAGTAAAGATAAATCATTGGAATTCGAAAATGGTGACAAGGGTTGCATGATTCGCAATAAAACCTTTAAAATATTTATGAAACTCAGTTAAAAAAGTTCTTTTTTGCCAATTCTCTTAAAATCGTAATAATAGAAACTTGGTTTAAATACTTGACCGGTTGATATCATTCAAGCTTTTTATTTTACAATATTTCATATATGCATCTTTTTATTTTTATGCAAGGACGTAGTTATGATTGATGCCATCGCCATCGGTAAATGAGTCAATGCAATTTTAAAGAATGGGGTCGTGATATTCGTTGGCGTGTGTGTAAAAATAAAAACACGAAACATGCTGTCAAAAAATCTATAGAAATTACCGACATAACAATACCTGTATACACTATACATCATATTCAAACGCCCTCGTTAAAACCTATTTGCAAAGTTAGCTTTTATAGTGAACTGCATTAGCAGCAAGAGGCAGTCACCATATGTCAAAATTATAAATTATTAAACCACAATTATTATGGCGATTTATTGGTGATAGATTTTTGCATTTTAACTGCATATAATTGCTACTTTGCAACTGAAAGTTTAAAATGTACAGACATATTTTCAAAGTGTTAATGATAATAATATATTTTTCCTCTCAAGCATCAGCTAGAAAGAGACGCTTTCGATACGATCAACACGATTTTATAGCTGACAGAATAAATTTCACTTGTCCCGATGTTCATCAACCACCCGACATAAAAATTTCTCCTCCATTCAATGACTTGCGAGGAAATGGAAAAGTTCGATCCTACTTCGTCTTAACTTTAGAGTGCACTGCGGCATATCCCGTCTATTGGGACTATACGCCTACACAAGTACCCGATTTTTCTTCCTTATTCTTATAAACATAAACGTATGTACCCACAATTTTATTTCTTAGGAATACCAACAAAATGTGTTTATATAATGTATAAATGATTTTGTATTTATCTTCCCCTTTATAGTCCGTTTATTACTACCTGCAGAGTTATGTGTCTGCAAAGACATCAAATTCCAACTCAAAAGACTTCTGCTACAAAGAGCTAATTCAGATACACTCAATACTTAGATATACAGGTGATACCCAAAGTGCATTTGGTAGATCAGGGAATTATACTTGCAGAAGTGTAATTGATTCAACTGTATCAAGTTCTTCCTTTGTATACAGCGCAGGTAACTTTTCTTTACAGCTAATAAAGGAGTAAATAATACAACAATTTGTTAAGATTGTTTGTAGTTCTAACAAAAATTAATGTCTTTTTTGACAGACGGTGATAGAATATTTTCTTGTCCCTCAATTTACAATACTCATTCTAGTATCATCAATGGATCTGAATGGTTGATACCGTGCCCTGGAAACTTGGAAGGAGAATTTTTAAATGTGTCTTTGTCAAAAATGGACGATGTAAGTACACATAAGTTCAGTTCACATTAAAATTGATCTTTCTCTCATTTGCTTTTCTACAATCTTAGAATTGTATCTTACTGACACAAGCTGCTTGCCCATTAAATTCCTGAACCACTCACTTGAAGTCACAGTTTAACCTATGTACATTTGATTTTTAATTTCGTTTGTGTTATGACATTTTTAGGTCTATTTCAACGATTCATACCCTATGTATCCTATTGACGATCCTTCTATACGTTATGACTCTAGATATGGATTTCTGTTGAAAACTTCCAATCATTCTCGTCCTATTGGAATCTATACCTGTTCAGTCGACACATTTGCAACGGTATTTGATGGAATCTCTACTCAAGAAGCCGTTCAGATACGCTTACAGGACTACAATGGTAATACATCTAATAATACATCAAATAAAGATTATTTACTAAATGGGCGTATCTAGGAAGAGTTTTTGGGTTCAAATCCCTGCTGAAACATATAATTTTATTTGACACCTTACTTGTTTGTTTTACCAGTTATTCCTGCTAAAGACTATGTTATTTACTTAAATGGAAGTCAAATAATTGTTACATGCGAATCAGATGAAGATATAACGATAAACATTGATAACTCTTACCATTTGTCTCTAATACGGTCTACACAGATGAAAACATCCTCCTTCAATTTTTCAATTACATATTACTTGGAAGAGACCATTGACCCCGCAGCCACTCTGGGGAGTAAAGAAGGGGAAATCACTTGTCGTATGAAAAACACAAATAAAATCTTACACACTTGGAAACACGATGTGAGCAAAATGTGTACTGCGTCTGCTGTAAACAAACGCTATTTTGTTAATCAATATGGTAATATTTAGCATGGTTCATTATTGCTGGTATGTTAATGAAGAGTAACCAAAGTACGTAATTAGTACTTATTATATAGTGTAATTAATACAAATATTTGCTAAAAAATTTTGCTTGAGGCAAAACATTACTGTATTGATATAGGAGGCCATATAGGTGGCTATCCAGGAGATCCCTATTACCGCAATACTTTTGAGCGCATTGAGCAAGTTGAGAGTTATATTCAAATCAACAACCCCTTTAACCAAAATATGATGGTCCTGTATTCACCCTGTGACTCTAAAGCTAAATGTGAATTCAGCCTTCGTAATTTTGATCAGGTAGGTTATAACAGCAAGCATTTTGATTATTCATTATTTTAGTCCCCTAAAATTATTACTTGTTGTGGGGAAGTACTAAAAATAATAATTAAACTCATGTAAGGTTGTAGTGTATTAATCATTAATTATTACATGCAATTTTATAGTTGGAAATTAATGGTAAAAGCTTTTTATATCAAGAGTCGAATCACGATATCATCATGCATTTAGGAGAAACCAGAATTATTAGATGTGAAATTGAAGCAAATTACTCTACAATAATATTGGCTGTACGGACTATAAATGAGATTAGTAAGTTAAATTGGAAATTACAGCGATGACGGCATTGTAATAATAGCTAATAGCAGTTGCACTTCCAAAATTATGTTGTTTTCTTAGGTTTAAACCCTGGCAATGTGACATCTGATGAGAAAATTAAAGTAAAGAATTTCAAGTTGTCAAATGAAATGGATGTGGATGAAATTTTCGTCGGGGACGAGATTCAATTGTTTTGTACAATAGCAAAATATTATTACAGCTTGGGAACAGAATGGAAATTTGTATACAAAAATGGAACGGAGTCATTTATTACGCGTAAGGGTATATGTATACATCTTTTTTACTAACAGTAAATTAAGTATAATAATTTATACTTAATGTTAGTTACTCTTTCCGTTATACTTCTGCACATATTATATTCGTCAAATAACAAATACATGTTATTTAATGTAATGGTTTTAAAATTTTAGTTGATAACAGTACTGATCTAGTCAGCACCAATGATTATTCCCCTTTAATTATGGTTAGTACGGTTGGAGCAACCGGTACAGGTATTAAACTTGTTATCAAGGATTCTAATATTACTGGAGTGGCTTGCTCTGCTCATATTCGGAATTCTATAAATCGGGAATCTGGAGTTTTCAAACTGGATATTAAAGGTATCTGCTACTTTTTCTCCATGGGTTTCTAAGTATCGTGCTTCTTATTGTTAGTAGTCTAAATCTAAAATCTCTAAAATGAATCAAAAATCTTTGGCATGTTATAAATTATTTTGAGTTTATATTGCATAATTTTTTTTCAGACCATCCGATTTGGAATGAAAATGCTACAAATAAGTAAGAGTTGCTTAAAATTTCATTGTAAAAGCATGAAAACTTCTTTGACCCCGTTTTCTCCTCTTCTGTAGATGTGCTGTTGGATATGAAAAACCAACAATTGTGCTGAAAAGACAGATACTAATTCAGCGCCAAAGGGATCTAGTATTTTACGATAGTTATAATGACAGATTTGCACCTAACCGTAACCGCAATCCAAACTTAAAACTTCCCAGCCACATTGTAACAGATGGGGATTTGCTCGTTTCAAAAGTGGGATTCCAAATGACCCTAATATGCATAGCAAAATATCCTGTCGAATGGAATTATCAGGGAATTCCGATAAACGTCTCGAATCAATATTACAATGATGCATTTAAAATTTTCATTATAATTATATACGGACAACGATTAAATTAAATTCTCAGAAATCTGGCTAAATAAACTTTTTATCTTTAGGCCTACCCTATGAGAGAAGTTCAATCGGGAGGGGTAACAAAAATAAATGACACTTTACATCATTGCTTTCAAATCAAAATCTTCGTCACAGTTTCTCATGGTAGTCAAACTGGAAAATATATTTGCAATAAATTGTTGGATCCAAGCGTGAATGCTACTTTTTATCTTTTTGCCAATGGTACAGGGTTTTTTTAACACACATTTCCATAGTCTTATTAAAAAGAATTAATGTTCATTGAGATCTCTTTGTTTATCATTTTTAATCAGTGTCACCAACAATTCCGCTTGTTGACGAAGGAGAACACCAAACGGTATACATCAATCCAAAGTTTTCCCAAATGTACATCCCATGTAGGGTAACCGATCCTTCAGTAAAATTAGATCTTTACTGTCACGAAGATGATGTAAGAATTTGTGTTTGATTTTATTACAACAATTCTTAGAAATCTAAAGTTAACTACATCGAAATGTATTTTATTCTTAACTCTGGGCACAGGGAATTTACAAAAAACTTAATGATAGCCAGTACTTGAAATACGACCCTAAGGAAGGATTTTTAATGGAAATGGAGGCAATCAATTTCTCTTCCATTTATATCTGTGCAATCACGAACGATACGCATAGCACTAGCACTGTTTCATTTACCGTTGTACCGTGGAACGGAACTCATGAAGGATCTTTCACAGGTAAAAACAAATCTATTTGTTTCAAAATATTATATCCGGGTTTGATTGGGATTGGAAACGGGAATAGTTTATTGCAGAAATTGGAAATACTTATAATGCTATTTACTTGTGAATACAATTTTGCTTTAAAATGTAATTCATTGTGTTTGGGGTTGAGTGCAGTACCTGCACCAAGAAAAAGCTACGGCTCCAAGAGAAATTTATTGGTGACAAATTTCATCTTTTTGATTCTCCTCATAATTTGTGTGATTGGACTACAACTTTGGTATTTACGGAAACAGCTTAACCTTGATGTGAGTCAGTCCTTTAATATTTTGTACGAGAGAAAATCCAATAAGTTAAAATCCATAATTTTGCTTTCGCAATACTGAACTGAATGAACAGATAAAAATTCGGAAAGGAGGATTGAAAAAATTATCGTTTAATTTAATAATTAGTAAAAAAATCCTTTTTGTTAATTAATTCATAAAATAGTAGCTTGATATTGCGAAAGCAAAAATTATTAAATATGTAGCCAAGCCTGTAATATAGTTATATATTTTCATACTTATTTTCCAGGTTGCAACGGCTAGAATTTTTGGCACATTCATCAACATGGAGCCTGAGTTAGCCACAAATGATTTTCATAGTAATGCAAACGGAAACACACAACTTATACCTAGCTTTTTCTGAATGAGAGCCTAATAAAAGTAATATTAATGAATGCACAATAAAATGTCATTAATAATTATTATGATTATTTTATCATGGCATAACAAGTATTTAAGTATTTATCTGAATTAAAAAGAAAGAAGCAGACCTTGACCCCGACGGTATAGGTAGGAACATTTTGCGGGGTTATAAGCCCTTCAGCCCTATGTTCATAAATACGACGCTAATAGATGAGTATTTGTTCAGATCAGTGTTTATCTCTACATAAACATGCAGATGACATGATTGTTAACAAATATTATTGTCAACTTGTAAATGAAGTTGACAAGTCGACTTTAAAATCAAAGTAGTAATGTGGTAAATGATCAATTTTTCGATAAACAGAAATTATGAATCTTATATTATTTTCTAAAATGTATGGGCATCTACAAATTGATTTTACAAACTTAAGTAATTTGCTAAATACAGTATTGTATTTTGTGAGATTTTTAATTATTTTTCTATGTAGCAGTATATTTTGTCTAGTTATGAATTATATCATTTATATTTTTACTTAAGGTATGCCATTTATTTAAATCAGCGTAATTAATTTGCTAAGATGCAATAGACTTTATAATGGTTACAGAATTTCATAAATGCTGTTAACATTTCTCCCATATTAAGTTATTAAAATTCGATTACAAACTGTTAATTCTGAACATAAAAAGTACAGATTCGGTTTTTACATCGTGAATGTAGCCAAAGAAAGGTCTGTCAACTGTTATTTCTTCTTCAACGCTTGGCCCAATTGTCAAAGGCGTAAAAATTGCAGCTAAAAATTAAAAATTAATTATAAAAATATAAAAATATAGTAGACTTTTGCACATTTTATTAAATATGTCTTCATTGCAGGGAGATGAAATTATATTTAATATTTATAATTACCGAAAGTTGCTGCGGCAGCTTCAGTTCCTTCTTCATTCACTTTTATTGTGGATTTCTGAATTAGCTGAGACACATGAAGAGATTCCTGTTTGCCGAGAGTGGAAATACCAGATAGATCCGCATTGTCGGAATCGAAAATTAGCTTCATTCCCAACTGTTCGAAATTGATATTAGTTTGAAATAATTAATACATTATTAAATCCCCATCTCTGGACATCAAAAAAAGTCGAGAAATATTTTAACATTAAAATGGGTTGAAAAAGGAATTTAAGGCAGTTCAAACTTTACCTTTTGCATTGGCTCTGCTAAATCCAGTTTTGATTCAATGTTAAATTTTGGAAAATTTAGCACTATATTTTTTGGCCGTTCTGGAATATTACGTAGAATTTCTTGCATGGGAAAACTCCTCAACTGGTTTTCCAATTTTGTAAGCCCTGAACGCTTGTTTGGAAGAAGAATGATCATTTCACAAGAACCTTCTAGGTTTTGATAGTGTTGATGACGAGAAACCTATCAAATACAAAAAATATTTTCTCTTTTTTAAATACAATTTTATGACTTACAATGTATCAACGTATTACATATGTATATTACACATTACACATTAATTATTGACAGCCAATCATAGAAAATACGATTACGTGTCATCGACATAATTGTATTTGCTCTATTCTTACTTCGTAAGGCAAAACAATTGCCCTCGCATCCAATTCAGGAATATCTCCGACACGAAAAAAATGTTCGGTATTCATCATATCTGCATCCACTGCATTCCTCTCATCGAGATAAAAAGGTCGCTTTTGAGTTAATTTTGGAAAGAAACGATTTTCCCAAAACCCTTGAAAATGTAGGGCGTTAACAAGAACAAGTTTGGTCCGGTTGTTTAGTATATCTGCAACATAGCATAATATTTTATATTACCTAACATGATAATTAATAATTGCAATTTGCAAGTTCATAAATAACAATCTAAAAATAATTGTATTACTAAGTATATACTACTGAATATTTCTAATTATATTTTAAATGTACTCAAGACATTTACATTAAAACATTTTACATTAAAAATTACAATACCGCTATTATTACCATTTGTACTGCAAAATCATAATATTTAATTTCCATTTATTTATTACCTTGATGTAATTTTATCACTATTAGCGGATTATATACATCGATTATTGTAATTGGATGTCCTGAATTGTAACTTAATTAAAGCCGAATTTTCAATTTTCAACATTGAATATATTATTTTCGGTGGTTACCCTCAAAAACTCAGAAATATTTTACCTGAGCCCTCTTAAAATCTTTCTCCCTCCCGCTTCAGAATTTTAGTTACGCCCTTGATTTTTAATTATTCCTTCCACTATATTTTATAATTATATCTATTTTCTATTTTCCGGAAAGATTTACTATAATGTAAGTGAAAAAGATTATTTTTAATATACTACAGTTTCTACTGTTGATAATTATCAAAATGTACCAAAATCTTTAAAATGCTACTTACTGGGTTCCACTAAATTCTGAATTTTGTTTTCTGTGTTTTGTGCTACCCAGGAATTAATTTCATCTGCGGCTTTTAATGACCTGCTAAAATCCAATTCTGCAAGTGGAGACTTAAAATACGTCTTCTGAAGTGTTTTGAAACTAGGCTCGATTTGCAGTCCATTTTGAATGAAAATTTTGTTGGCCATATTGATTTCAACGCTAGAGTTACGATCACTCTGAGAAGATTTCCAATACAGAAAAATAAATTAAAAACAAGGTCTAGTATGTATGTATAATAATAATGTATGCTAAAGGTTGTAACAGTACACATACAACAAGCCAATGTACTTTGATTTCAGGAAAAATACCTTTAACTTAGCCAAGAGATTAGAATATCCGTCAAATAAATCTTCCTCATTTTCGGGAAACTTCATGTAAGTTTCAATTTCTCGCTTAGTAGATCCTCGAGCTCCGGTCTGAAGCATCGCCATAACAGTTCTCAGGCTGAAAGGAGAAAAAATGATGTTTCCGGAAGTTGTGTAACGCAACACCTGAAAGTATCACCGATAAAATAATTTGTTCAATAAGAAATGTTGATGGCCTAATGATCGAAACTAAAATATGATTTGTATCCCAAGAATCACGAAATATAATGAAACCTCAGCTTTTGTTTGTTTAGCTTACATTGTACATCTCATTAGCGGCTACATTGTTTCCATCGGCTAACTCTTTAAGCACTTTGTTCCCCTCAGATTTTCCTTTGGTATTCAAGCAATTTACGCTATTAGCAATTACAACGCAAAATAAAATTGTAAAAGCAGTCCATTGAACAGTCCATCGAGGCACTTTTGCTAAAATCATTTTTATGCGTAATAATAAATGCATTAGTTAGGTATACTTTGTAGTGTCTATGGGATTCTTTGATACTTACTTGACACTATGTTCATAAATATTTTTGTCTTACCACAAACCATTGTACGCCAAAGGAACCGTAACCAGGAAAATTAATGTCTTTTCTAAACAAATTTCTTTTAAATTATTATGAATTGGCACGAATAAACAATTGTTGAGGACGAAATAATATTTTATTTTTCACTGGAGAATTGTTATTTGCACTAAATGTTTTTAAATATTATTTTCCACTCTAGTTTTTACTGCGATGGCATTTTGAGTTAGGAGGTAGTATAAAAGTTCAGTATGCATGTAGATATATTATGTGTACAAAAAGATGTAAATAATGTAGCTATAATAAATATGTGCATTAGTATACATCTACATCTGCCACTGTTCTAAAGGGAATAGAGAATGAGGTAATTGTTTATTGCTGTATGTTGATATACATACCACAAAGCAAATTAATGCTAATGATCGTCTCTGATTTTATTCTGCCTTATAACTCCAGTATCCCTATGCAGTTGCTCTGATAGATTTATGCTGGACTAACAAGTATGGAGAGTTAAATGAAAAACATCTTCTATGCAAATTCAAGTTTTCATAAAAAATTCAAGTTCACCAAACATTCTCACACACAACTAAATATATACAAGTACGAGGCATCATATATGCATTAAATAGAGGTGAAGCGATAATAATAATGTGATTGTAGGAGTAGGTACCTCCATCGTAAAGAGTCGAGTCGTAGAGTCGTAGTATTACTATTATGTGTTTTGATGTTGGGATAAAGGCATCTACCCCGAAGGTAGTGGTGAAGATAATATCCCACAAAATGAAGACACGTCCAGTACCTACAGGCTATAATTTTCTATGCACACTTCGTTCATACTGTAATGTATTTATACGTATAAGTGTTTATGCACTTTTATAGTGGCAGTGGCGAAACTGGTTTCTAAATGTACCTTACCTACACTACAGTACAGTCGCTAGTCGACAGAGTCATCAATTTTGTTGTTAAAAATTGTCGTTAGTTTGCATACACACATATGGAATTCATACTTATGTGGATGCGGTTTTATAGGTACAAATATTTTAATGTATTTCAGATATAGGTAAGTCTCTTATCTACGCCTTCTTAAGTCTTAGAATCATTTACCTCACATTTTAAAGGGCAAAGAAACTTTAATTTGTTTCAAATTTTTACAACAAAAAACAACAACAAGGTTCTGTATTTATTTTATGCATTGGCAATATAGAAAATGACAAGTAATTTTTTTCTAAACAAAATGACGATCTGATGATCAAGTCTCAAGTACACACAAATACTTATCACTTATAGGTACTTAAACTAATTCGACAACTTGTTTTACTTTATAAAAAGTACAAAACAAATGAACAAAACAAACGGTGAATGGAATGCGAGAGATCGCTTTATGAAAGAATTTGTTGGATAAATAATCATAATAACTATAATTATAATAATTTAAGTCACGTCATGTGCTGCCTTTTTAAATCCTCCAAGGTCATATCCAACTGTGGAGGGATAGGAAGACACCGATCAAAATTGGGAGATGCGTAGTATCCATCTCGACACACACACATGCTGATTTTTTCTTTTTCATCTTGGTCAGAACGGATTCTGTCAGGAACTTCCAGCTGGATACATTTTGCTAAATCATGACACTTGAAATTAAAGGGAAGTTTGTCAAGAGCATTGAAGTCCATGCTGTTGGGCTCAATGTATTGACACTTTTTTCCAATTTTTCTTCGGCACTCTCTACTTGAAAAGTCGAACGAGTAAATTTGACTAAATGTGCATCCACAGCCTCCACCGTTGCAAATCAGCCCTTTGCTAGCGTCACACTCCTCCCGGGGAGAAAAACTATCTTGTTCCCCATTTTTAGGAATAATACACTTTTGTCCCCACTCCAAAAATTTTAAATCGTAACTCACACTCAAATCGATGATTGCAGTCAATATCAACAAAGAAATAATTCCTTTGCCCTGCATTTTCATTCAAATAGTTGAAAAACGAATTGAATTACGAAAATGTTTGAAGACAAAATTATTTCCGTGTTTTGCTTACAGGTTGGCTGAGATGAGAATGAAACGAGAGAAAATATCAATTCTATGTGGATAGTTTTCGTGTTAATTCGATAAACAAATAAAAGAAATACCTACCTGACTTGACAATTACATGCATATTGTTGTAGAAAGTGAAATCATGAATTTTACAGCGTGTTGGTTATAAAACAGTACCTAGGTGGTTTCCTTTCCTACACAGAACATGATGATACAAATGATGGTTATGGTGGTATAAAGAGGGGAAAACTCATCGTGATGCAAAAATTCTGTTGCAAAACACAATGTGACGCACCTCTCTCACTCCACAACCAGTTTATCGAAAACTAAACTTGCTCTACATATAACATCTCAGTGTAAATCAGTACCTACAAATATTTATAAAATGCAACAAATGAAACTCCACAAGTAGTGTAGGTAGTAGGTATATTAAATTATGTTATATAGTTTAGCCAAATAGTCCACGTTAAGCTAAGAAAATAAGAATTAGATAGAGTTCTTTGTATGTTTTTATTTGAAATTCAACATTAGAATTTTAGGAACACACGTCATACTGTGATATCTAAGCAAAACAAACTACCGTTAGTTAACCACAAATTTTCATCGACAGACTTATATACACAATCAATTCGACAAGTTAGTAGATAAGAATCATATTGACAATGATATTGAATGCTTAAATGTTAACTGAGACGAATAAATCTTTTATCGTCAGAGAGTCTCTGGTAATAGAAAACCAATACATTGTGGAATGGTTTGTGTTGACACACCATAAATCATTACAGCGACTGGCTTCACTACTTTTACTGCTCTTTTTTATGCTACCACTAATATTATAAGCTATATCTGTCTAAAGGTAATAATATTTTATGTATTATAAATGTAACACGTTCAGGTTCATTTCACTTTGCGGTAAAAAATCCGTAATTTCTTACCCTGGGATATTGTCTGTTTACTGTTCCTTTTCTTGTAGTATTTCCTCTGCAGTTTCTAACAGCTTTGGATCTGTACTTCAGAAACTTTGGGTACGTCACAATAAATTCCTGTAAAAATATTGATTCGTTAATTAGAAAATTATTTCTTCCATTTGCAACTGAAACTTGTTTATGTAAGGCACATGTAATAATATGTGAATGTTATGTTTAAAAAAAGTACCTTTAATGCAGTGCGTTTTTGACTTCTTCCCGTGCAAAAGGCGTAATGTTTTCCTTTAAGCCACTTTTGCTCCACTTCCCGAATAAGCTTCTCTTTATTTTCAGTCCAATCCAGATTTCGAAGATAATCTCCAACCGTTTCGCCATTTTCAATACCACTTGGCACTACAACTTGTAAGGAATTGAAAACTTTATTGTATTCATTTGCCAAATTCGCATTTTCTAACAGCAAATCATATGCCTCGTCCACTGGGTCGTATTCCTCTCCACTTCTGATGGTAATAAACAGATTTACAATATTATGGTTAAATTGCGCTACACATAATTACATATTTCTAACACGATCTTTGATTTTAAGTGCAGTTGTTTTAAAAACATTTAATACAAAAATTACTTACTTTGGTTCGTAAGGTAAATTAAGTTGTGTAAGGATTTCTCCTTGCATTTCCCGAATGCCCATCGCGTTAACAAAACTGTTCACCTCTACTTGCATACGGCAGTCGGACAAATTCACTCGAGGGTAATAATACAAAAATACCAGGCAGTTCTCATCGTTCGTTTTCACACCTCCCTATAAAGGAGTCATACAAAAACTATAGTATTGCAAATAAAATAAAATTAAAACGTATAATTATTTTATTCTTGTCTTACAAAAGTTGGATCATCTTTCCATCTGGTGTCATATTCGCATTCCACCATTAAAATATCTCCCGGTAACACTTTCTTTTCAGGTTGGATCACACGAAATTGTCGATAATACAAATCGTAACGATTATCCTGTTGTAAATGAGATATTATAGCAGTATAACCATACATTTTCCCTGTAGGAATAACTTGCAACATTCTACAATGTTCATGTTAATTGTAATTGTAAAAGAATTTACCTCGACAATTGGAGGTAATTCTACCCCATTCCGGATATGACGGAGTCGAATCTTTTTTAAAGCTAAATTGCCATTTAGCAAAGCATGCGTTATTTTTATCCCTTCTTCTGGAAGTTCCTAAAAGCGATTGAAAGAGATTGGATTTAATATTCATACACACATTCATATAATACATGTATTTAGTAATGAAATAGAGAAGAAACAAGCTAAGAAAAACAATAAAAAGGCAATCATTTTTAAGAATACCAGAACATTATGTAATATTGTAAACCTTTTTGGTGCATTCCGATGTGCAATATCCCATTGCTGTAAATTTGGATGCTTTTGGAGGAACGACATGGAATGGAGAAATTTTATTTCCAACAGTTAAAATTGAAGCGTCAAACTCCCGTGGCTTATCGGTTAGAAAAAGACGCAGTCCTGAGCTATCTTCAACTACAAAAATGATTTTAAGTAGAAAATCACTTTCATTCGCTTCTAAAATCATGTTTTTGACATTTTTGCCATGACTTGAGGAATTGATATTTTAACTTACAATGGGTATGTTGGGGATTATCATACTGGATTTGAAACATAAAGTACTTGTTCGAGTTATTGCCCTCTTTATTTCCAAAGGGAATTCCAATATTATCTGGCAGCATGAGACCTACAAAAGACAATTAATCTTCAATTGTTAAAATTGAATTAGTAGATATAGTATTTTTCGGTTGGTGCAGGCGCGTATTTAGGGGTTGCACAGGGTGCTTGTGCCCACCAAATTGCATTGAATATCTAAAAAATATTAGGTAATTTTGCCTACAAAGTTCAAAACTTCTCGCTACACGCGAATTTGATGCATTTAAAGTTGAATTTGACTTAAGGGCCGTGTCTACCTCTATGGCCTTTTTTGAACTAATTAAATTATTTCTCTTGACTGGAGAATAAAATCAAAATTCTGGCTTCATATTATTGTAGCTATATAATTGGCCTTTCATAATGTACTTTCAGTTTTTTGAAAAATTTTAAACTGTAGAAATGCGATTCAACTGTAGAAATGCGATTCAACTGTAGAAATGCGATTCAACTGTAGAAATGCGATTCTTCGAAGAATTGCATTTCTACAGTTGAATATTAAAATTTTTGTTGCATGAATCATGCACATCATTTATGGGATGAAATTAGCTAAATCGTAGATAAATTGAATCACCATCAGATCCAGTTCCCCAGTGTGCAGATAAAGATGTGCAATAGCGACTCCATTCCCTTGGGGTTAAAGGTGTGTAACACATTGTCTGTCCAGGTGTCAATGAATGTTTTTCGAATGTGTTCACCATGTCTTTGTACTCGTCGGGAATGTTACATTCGTATACAGACATACTGTACACTAATCCTTTGTATCGCTCATCAACCAGGGGCCGAAACTTTGAGTAATATAGACCATGATTGAGTGAAAAAATAAAAGAAAATTGTATGTAAATGCATAACATTTGTTAAATTAGCTGAATATGGAAAATTTTGCTTACTCCAATGATTTGACTTTTCTTATCCACATCAGGTACTTTAATTATTTTGCAGTAATGAGATGTTTCTCTATCAATAGTAATCTAGAATAATTTTCGTTCATCGTTACTTAATGAATTGTACAAGGAACTATAAATTTTAATTATTGTTTGAAATCGATAAAAAATTAAAAAACAATTCTCCAACAACTTTTCCGATTAACAAATCCATGACTTGAACTGTCGACTCTGCATTGTTAAAATCATTCGGAAATTTACTGAGATGAGTCAAAGTTTTTAAAAAGACACTTTGAACACCCCGAAAATCTGGACCATGGTATTTGGGCAACAGCAAGTCTGGAGTTAACAGGGGATCCTCATCATGCCAGGCGTAAATCATTCGAGTAGTTGCTTCCTATAGTGAAGAAACAGACAAAAAGAGATTTTTTACAATAAATCCTCTACCTATTTTTGAACTCAACATAAATGTTTTCATAAATTCTATAATTATTTACACTCATTTCCAGAAATGAGTCATAAATCTGACTTATTGAATTAATTAATTTTCTTGTAAAAATAATAAGGAAATACGATTATTTTATATAAAAAAGTTCACAGTAATTTCGAAATCATGAGGTGTGTCACAAGTATTCCATTTTCTTCTAAATCTTATGGTGGTCCGTCCATGTATTTGACTAGCGAGAATCAATTCATAGTTATTTTCTGTATCTTCTATTGGAGTAATGCTGCCCACAGCGTACAAATCCTGAAATTAATTGTTATAAAAGTAACATGTGCAAACATGTAACAAATTTAATACAGATTTCCATTTTTTGAATCCCCTGACCATTATTAATCATACTTTCAAATTGCCTCTACTACTTGAACTATTATAAATAATACAAAAAATTTACCTTTAGATGGGAAATCCCTTTAGCGTCAATCCATCCCATGACCATATCGCTGCCTTGCATCAATCCATTCGGAGAAAATCCCACAGCCACATATCCGTCAGTCTCCGCACTGATTTCCATGATCAGATAATTCGGATCTTTGCTCAACCATTTTATTTCAAACCCTTTATGCAAATAAAGTTCTCGTGTCCACTCTAATTTATCATCTGCTTGTGAATATGCATTCGAGGATAAATTCCCAATAATAACTTCCAAACTTTCAACCACACCAATTTTTGCAAACTGAGCAATAATTATTAACCCAAATGTTAACAAATTCATAATGAAATATTTTTTGTTTGTTTCTAGTTTTGTCTAACAATGTTTTAACACTTTATCTGTCCCTACTCCCTACATGAGGATGGTAGAAGAGTTAATAATCAAATACTGAGACCAATAAAGTTGTCTACAATGGAAACAAGTGTAATATTAATTGGTTGAAAAGTGTAGAATGGAAAACATGGTTGAGTACGATGTTATTTTGTTGATTGATCCAATTCATTATGATTTCACAGTTTTGATTTTAGCAGTGGTTGTGCGCACCTGTGTGTGGTGTTTGTACAGAGATTAATCGTACTCTAATTTCCCAACTTAACTGCATGTTACATGTCTTCATATTTATTTTCAAGTGCCAAATTACAATTCAATACTACAAAATCTGTAGGTCCCTCATTACTATTAAAAGCAAGTTGTACAACCAAGCATTTTACATGTACAAAGCGTTCCACAACGTTTGCATACATAGTTGCAATTTGCAATAGAATAGTGTCCAAGATAAAAAGTTGTTCAGTAATAATATGCAGGGCAGTTAGCAGTTGGGGTTGTGTTACGTATTATTGTGTATGCATGGTGTAGAACAATAGTAATGAACTATTAAGTAAGGTGTCTGCCGTCAATGATCATTCATTTCATTGTCCTCTGCATGTCAACATTCCAAACACACTACCAAACCAACCAACATGATAACCTTAGCTTACTTAACCTTTCAAAGCTCGACATGTCTGTAATGCACATAGGTACAAAATACACACGAATCGCTTGCAATAATAATAGAAGCGATTCATTCAGCGTAAGTGAAATCATTAATTAGCGTAGCAAGGAAATTGAAGCAGCAACATTTTCTTTCATGACATGACATATCTAGACTATATCTAAATAATAATTTCATTACCTATCCCATATCTAGACATACACACGTGTTACGTGTATTCAACTCACTTGTCTTTAAGTGAGTTAATTCATTTCTTGTGAAATGTGTGCATAAGGCACTCCAATGCGTGTGCGATTAAAACTATTAAAAATTTGGCAGATGTAGTCACATAGCTATAAATATAACCAGTAATTGACTAAATATATGAGTTCTCTTAGGTACCTAATTTACACGCAGAAAGTTGATCTTTGTAACTGCAACAGGCGAAATTTAAAGCGTTCAAAATAAATTCAATCCAATGTGAAGTATCTATACATAACAATGTTACTAGACGTACTGCATAGGTGTATCCTATATATTATATGTGTCTGCACCCAATAAATTTAAGAAAAATGCCATATTTTTACAGTTCCTTGTCAATTACTATCAGATGATAAAAATACATATAGCTACTTTGACGTGGTGGCGTGGCTTTACGAATGTTTCGACACGGTAAGTATGAACAATTAAGGTGTGGAATAATAATCCCACAATTTTACTTTATAGAAGTGTAAAAACGTGAGGAGTAGTGTTTCACCCAACCAACCTTTTTCTACCTGATGAAAATTTTGACATTATTTGATCACGAAATATTTCTGAAATTATTCAGGAAATGCGTTGTTTAGAGTTTTTTAAAAAACGTGTGTTTCGTGGTTTTGCTTTTAAATGACTTCATTTGCCTTCAATCTTCCCTTTCTCATGCTGTAATTTTTATGCGTTTTTGTATAGGTATATGTTATTTGGCCATGATTTCATCACAATGCCAAAATTTTAATGCACGTTATTAAAAGACAGGTAACCGTGTAATCATTTGTATCTTCGATTAGCGTTCATTATAGTGAATATTTAATATTAATATTGAATACAGTGATCTAACTCATTCAAGTGTACAAATGCCATAATTATTGAGTATTGATAAACACGAATATTTTTTCTGTCAGTCTTGTAATAAACCTAAAACTTTTTCTCAGAGCAACATATTTTATGTATTTACTCTACTAAAATCGCATTATTCAAACTAGTTCCCATACAATTCTCACTGAAAATACTTTTGATTGGACAAGAAGAAGCAATTTTAAACTAAACTAAATACGAACATTTGGATTTTACTTCTTATATTAAGAGTTCTAAAAAATTCAGATTTTACGTAAATTTGTACAAAAAATTCACCTAGATCTATTAGCTTTGCGTATGCTTGCGTATTCTCAAAATTATGATTACTCTGCGGTTTTCCCAGAGGAGCGAGGGCTATATTATTAGTATTAACCTATACTTAAAAAGATCATGTAAAATGTTCCCATTGTTATTACATTGCTGTTATTTAGTTGATATTGGGCGTACATGCAGACGAAGATATATTATGACTTAAATCACTATTGATACATCTTCTTTGATTATTGGGACCTTGCATTTGATGATGTACTAATAATTATCTTATAAGGATACTCCCATCACTATCACCCATAGAAAAATTGGCATTTTCTCAAATAAAGAAGGTCGACCATTTAGAACGGCATACAATGCGTGATGTAAGTAGGAATAGCAAAGCAGCAGTCAAAGGATCAGACTCACTTACTCATCATCTATTTAACTGACAAACCCTATACACAAAATCTTTAAAAAAAATTATAGTGTGCAAGTTATGTTAAATTAAAATTCTACTACTCATACTTTCTACTTTTGATGTCTAAACTTTGTACTTTGAGTGTGTCACAATCATAGGATTTATCATTTTTATTCTTTAAACAAGGAAGAAGTACATCGATTTATTTATAATGTTGGTTGAATTTATTTATGGATATTTGTTTTCAAGTTTTATTTTATACGAATTTTTATAAGAGGAATTAATTTTTAATTAAGCATATTTTCCAATCAACATTTTTCATTGTGAATTTAATTTTGCTAATACTTTCTCATAATATTTTATCACATTTTTCTGAAAAATGGTTTTAAGAGATTGATTTTAATATTTTTTTAATTTCACAATAAGATTTAAGTAGTATTTACCACTATAGGTTTAGGTATGTATTTATTGGTCTATTTAGACTCCTGATTTCTTTATTAATCGCAATACTAAATACTGTGAAGTAACGGTTACTAATTAGGTTACTAATTCGTGCAACACGACTCCCCGACTAATGCGTCTTCCCATGAGGGAACGCGCAGTTTAGTTTATGCTCATGAATCGAGATGGCCGTGGTTCTGATAACAACATTTCTTTGTTCGTAAACGTTATATATCAGCATTTAAACTCTTTTAAAAATATGTACGGTTATGTTACTACATTCGCATTCTGCTCGACTGCTAAACAGGATAAATCTCCGAAGCCATTTTGTTTTCTAAAACTCCAGCTGTAAAACTTGTTTTCAATAAAATTAGGAGATTGAAGTTTTTTTAGGTAAAACAATTTCCGAATTAATAAGTTCCATTGCATTTTACTAAAATATCAAGGTCGGCAATCAATCCTAAATCCTAACAATGAGAAAGTTTCTTCTGCACAGGCAAAAAGAAAAAGAAATTCAAAGCATACCCAAACCAAAAAAGTGCATTGCGTAACGCACACTTGCTTATTTATTACTATAATATACTTAATTATTAGAACACCATCATAATTGAAAAATTATGGTTGTAGCACTTGTTATAGTACAAGATAGTGTCATTTGATGTTACAATAGTTGACTAATTTGACTCAATGCATGCGAAGACCACCAGTTTTACGACTTCGTTCTCGACGGTTGTATTCACCTTGGAGAGCCTTCACAAACCTTCCCAATTCCTTTTTGTCTTCAACCTAATTTCATGGAATGACAATTTAATTAATTGCACTATTTATTAAAGAAAGAATTAATTAAAATTACCAGTGCTCTGGATGCTAATTTCTCCGGATCATGATCCCATGGATTAATACCACCTACGTAATTCCTTAATGTCATCTTAATGTCTGAATTATCATTCACTAACGTATTTCGTTTTTCCGAAAGAGCAGCTGTACATAAAATCAACACAATTTGATGTAAATTTTTAAAATATTTTTATAATGTTTTCTTGCCTATAGAAGGTCTTAGAGCAGAACGGTCTGTATTCATTTGGTTTAAGAATAAAGAAATGAAATTAAAAAATATATCAAAATTTTTATTTATACATCTAAGTACCTATTTCAAGAGTACAGCAATTATGTCTAATCCAGAACCGTTCCGACATAGCATAATCATTGATTACCTGAAATTCAAATCAAATTACGCATGTTTAAAATAAGTCTTATTATCTATCTATCTAAAAAGCGACACATTCATCCACAACAATGCTATTTTAATTAAGCATTTTACTTTTCCTAAAAGTACATTATGCATTTTATTTTTCCTAATATAAATAAGTATATTGCTCATTTCTTTAATGTAAAACAGCTATAAAAGCTCTAGGCAGAGTTTCATTATCCGTACAAAACTGGTTTACCTGATAAACATTAGCAACATTAAGATTAGATCTGCTACCCTCGTCGGGCATGTCACATGTACAAGGATTACAACTGCATGTGAGATTATGACGGAAACTTGGTACAGTAATGGTATAATCTGTCTCTCCTGGAATTTCATCCTTAGTTATAAAAAGTTTTAATGGTACTATATCCTCAGTAGAAATCTCATCCACTAAATCATGTATTCCCAAATGAGTCATAAAAGGATCCACTTTCTGGTTCCTTTTCTCTTGCAAACGACATCGTTCAACGAAATGCATTATTCTGTCCCGTTTATTTGTGTATTCGTCGAGTTTCTAGAAAAAGATAACTCTGTATTTCAAATCGAAAATAATAATTTCGAGAATAATTAATAAATTCTGAAGAATTATACTATAGAAAGAATTTATTACCGCATTGAGGGAGTGGACGGTAATAGCTAGTAGTCGTACTGCCTTTCCACTTTTATTAGTAAGTGTAGTATGTCGATGAAATTCCTCGGTGTATTTTTGACGTAACGTCTTTTTCTTTTCCGTCAGTTCCGTTAATTGGCGATGTGTGGCGAATCTTGTTGCTTCAAGACGATTATCTAAGCTTGCTATTCCAATCTAAAAACATTGCGAAATAATTTTTTGCAAAAACTTATTTTCTGGAAAATTGATTTTGTTTTTATTTATTTTATAGTTTAAGACAATTTTAATAAAAACGATAATCATATCGTACTATCTTACAGTTAAAATGCGTATTCGCGTAATAAGATTCTCTATTACGTCGGAATAGGCGTCATTGATTTTAAGGAGCTGGAAATATTGTTTACGCAACGGACTCATTGTTTTCTGGAAGAAACAAAATATTAAATCGAGAAATTCAAACTAAAATTGAAATGTTTCATTTGCATAACAGCATAATATTTTATTGTTAAGTTCATTTTGCAGAAACTGACATCATAGGAAGTGAGTCGATTCTCAATGTCAGTCCCAATCTCTTCGATTTGACTGTCGAAGTGTATAGTAGTTATTATTGCTTGTTCCATAGTAAAGTTGCTGACTTGTTCCATGTCTATTTTCAGTTGAGTGTTCCACTCTTCGACGTTTAGTTTGTGTTTGTTAGCCAAAGTCTTGTTTCTATTAAGTATGTACTCCATACCCTCTAGATGATCATTAGTCAAGCGAAAGTTTTCACCATTCAGAGTATCCAGTAAAGATTGTTTCGCGATAGCATACAGTTTCTTAACCTCCCCCATGCGTGTTTGGAAAAATTCTGTACATGAAAAATTCCCAAGCATTTATAGATGTTTTCAAATAATACATGATCCCTCATTAGCTATTACCTTGATAGCAATCTAAACTCACCAAACATCTTGTCAATATTGTACATGTGGTTATCCAGAGCATCATCGTAATCTGCGGTGTTTTTTCTCAACTGATCCTCAAGAGTTTTGATTAATTCGTTCTTTTTGTCAAAAGTTCTTTCGAATGCAGATTGCATTAACTGAAATATAAATTAAAGTTGGGTCATCGGTCGGGTATTCAGAAATTGCTATTTATTTGTGAAAAGATGCTACGTGAAAAATTATAATTGAACCTTGAAGTCCTTGAGAATCTCCGTTTTTCTTAATTCTCTCATCATAGGCCGCCATTCAGACAGAAGCTCCTGCTGAGACGTTTTCATCAAAGTGAACTCTTTGTCTTGTTTCACCTGTAGAATGTAGATGAAACTTTTAATGACAATTTCAACTTACATCATTACTTAGGGGGGGGGGGAATTATTTTATTTAACAGCATAATAATCTTTACGAATTATTTAGCACACATACATTTAATAGAATATTTAAAAATCACCAACTTTTAGAAATATTTTTGTGAGTCTTCTTTGGCGACGACGCTTGTCTTTCGCTTCAGCCATTTTCTGCCTGGTAATAGCATTTCGTTCGAAAACGGTGGACGTGTCGTACTTCTTTTTGATTGATTCTTTTCTAGAACCAGCTTCACGTTTAGTCTTCGGTGGCATTTTTGTATGATGTCAATTAATCTTTTTTAATTATACTTCCTGTTCCTGTTTAGAACAAATGAAAATTGCGTAAAGAAAATATTATGTTCCTTCTCCTTCCCAAACTCTAATTTTTTGAGTTTACTTTTATGGGTCTAGATTTCAAGGAAAAATTAATAATAACATCGATTAATTCTTTTAAGTCACCATAGAGCAGAATAAGAAACTGCATAATATTAACAAATGAAAAATCTTCTATTCAGACTTTTTTGAATTCCAAAGAAATGACTTTATTTCCCACAGTGTTTTTGCTTACAAACTGCATTGTAATAATTTATTGCTCTTCCATCCAGTGAGTTTCAGTACCTTTGTGATATAAGTAATTAAAGTAATAACGATACAAGTTTGAAAACTTTCGACTTGTTAGAATTTTCATCAACATACCTAATAGTGAAACAATTGCAGAATGTTTGAATCACATGTAGTACGTAGTAGAAGGAATTTAACAGTTGCTGATGAATTTTATGGCGAAGATTTAGAGTCAACTCTTCCAAGCCTGGTAAAGTTCAACCCTCCTAGACTGATATCTCTTCGGGAGATGCGAGAAGGTGAAGAAAATAAAAGAAGAGAACATGTAAGACCAAAACTTTTATTAAAAGCTGCCAACACAATAAATTACCAAAATACGTTGTAAAAAGTATATATTAATTGAAAGATCCAGTAATGAATATTGCCATTGCGTTAATATGTAACACCAATAGATTATGTCATTTATTATGTGTAACTGTAACAATCAACAATAGCATTAATCTGCTAATTCTAAAAAAGCACTGGAAAGGCCAAACTAAAACGACATAAAAATTCAGTCATTGCTAAAATTACCATCCTTAATGCAAATGTTCAATTGAATATTATTCATTTTTAGAGTCGTGTGAAACGTTCTTCAACTTTGCAAAATCTTGTAATTTCACAAACGCGTTTGAATCAGCCAAACGATATTATGAGAATGAAATACACGATTGAGTCTTGTAGGGAGGCTATTAATAAAGAAGATCTTAAAACACATTTTCTCAACTCAATTCTGCCACCAAGTTTCTACACAGATGACCAAAATTATTGCTGGGAACTTACCGTACAAATAGATTAACCTATTTTGGGGGTTTAAATCTCGAAAAAAATGAAATTAAAATTAAAATAAAATTATTTTTTGTTTTGCAGATCTCTGACGAAATTGCTGATCGAAAAGAAATTATTTCCTTGCAGAGAAAACTGAATCATAATTTGAGTATTAGAAGAGCTGCCCGCAGTGGTCTACTATGTCCAGTTCGGCAGATTCTTTATTCCCAGTTGTTTGGTAATCTTTTAAGAATTTATTAAAACTTTATTTACTATTTCTTGCAGCAATTTTTTTAGCCGAACTTATTAATTAAAACTGAAAATATAATTTCGTTTAGATGAACTGATTCGGCAAATTACAGCTTACAGTGTGAGGGCTGGTTTACTTTTGTTGAGAATTAGAGATGAGCTAAACATGTCTGTGCTAACTTTGCAACATCTTGCTAATAATGCAAAAGAACGCAGAATGGGTGTTTCTTGGCAAAAAAAGGATTTTGTTGAAGATCCCTTCTTTGCAGAATCTGAGACTGTTTTGCTTGTAAAAGATAACGAGGAAGTGAACGCTCTAAATGATCTAAACAAAAAAATGAGTGCGGAAAACAAAATATTGAAAGAAAAAAGAAATGAATTGAGAAATCGTTTGGAAATTATTGAAGAAAAAAATGAGGAATATTTTAATCGTAAAAAAATTGATGAATCTTCATCTGATAGTGAATTTTGGTATCTAAGAAGATACAATGCCTTGCTTAAGGTAATTTTTGATGAAAAATTGGGACAATTACATAATTTTTTAAAAAACAATAAGCTATTATTAATATATAAACTGATATATACTTAGTTCATTCACGCTGGGATACGGTAATATCGTAACTTGGGCAAAGTATATTTTACCTAATGCAATAAATAGACTAGGCATCTATTTCAACTTTCAACCGAAGTAGTTGTAATATTAAATAATCTCGAATTATTTTTGCTTTGAAATGGTTTGCACAAAGGGAATTTATGTTAATTATATATGTGAGTTATATTGTAGGTATTAAGGTACAATATTTGATATTATGGTATTTTATTGCTTTGTTTACCTGCCTACAAGGCTGTATCTAGCGGCAGAGCACTAGGACACTTGTCCCCCCAAAATCTTAAAAACGAGGTTATTTAGAAAGAAATTTTTGAAAGCGCGAAATTGTTCTGGATTTTGGCTTTATAATAACAATTTTACCTTGGTGCCCCCCCCCCCCGAAGCCAAATCCTGGATGCGGCCTTGCCTGCCTATACTGAAATTATCTCTCATATCCTTACAAAAAGTGTTAAAATTTTTATAATTACTTAAACATTTTCAAATGCATCAACTTAAATATCTATACTTACAATATTTCTGTTAGCGAATAATAAGCATTATTATTTTAACTTTTAATGTAATATTGAGGTTATATCTTAACAAAATGTGATTGAATTTATAATTTCCAGCTTCATTTAGAAGAAACATTACTGTCCTTAGAAATTGAGCCTCATCTTGGTCCTATAGAAAGTTCGAAGTTTGATTTTGCTAAAGTTCCTGTAATCACTGAATGCAACAGTGCTAGTGAGAGCGTCGCTGTTAGTGTAGCTCCGAGTGTGGAACCGCCCCTCAATGCTCAAGCAGAAAATAATGTATTAGATAAGTAATGAAAAATACTCAAAATGGTGATTGTGGATGAAAATGTATTTTATTGCATGTAAAACTAAATGGCTTTTATTTGTAATTTGTTCTCCTTTAAAAATAAAATGGTTCATATTCCTCAAAATAAGTAATCGTACTAATGAATGTGACAACTTTTCCACTTAAGGAGGGTTGCAAAATTATCATTCTACAATTTGAATTTACATTTATATAAGTTATGACTATAATATTACATACCATTATATGAAATGTTTAGGATGTTTTTTAAAAATCGTTTATTTGAAAAATCATTCTATTATAGTTAAAAGTTTGTATTGTATTCTAATTTGTGCTTGTTCTCATTTCACCAACTATAGTAAAACTGTATTAGTCTTGTCTTGAGTAATAACGTTTACTAGGTGGTACAATTTGTTTGTCGGGTCTTTTTGAGAAGTGATGTTTTCAAATTTAATGATTGTAGCGTTACATGAACTCTTAATCGTACATCTTCTGGTGGATTTCTGTCTCTTGCTAGGAACCACACGATTTCTACGTAGAAATAATATTATTGCACATATACTATAAATATATATATATTATTTAGTAATTAATCTCATCTAAATATGTATACCTAAATATTAATAGTTTAATTGCATTTATTAATATATTTTATTGCATTTTACTGATTTTACTATGAGTTTGAATTGTGTAAAACCTAATGGTTTAAATAATAAAAATAGTAATTCAAATGAAAAAAAAATCAAGTAAAATAAAATTAGGGAGGTTTAGGTCAAGTATAAGGATCTTAGGTTGGTTCTAGAATTAAACACGAATTTATATTGGAACTAGAAGATACATTTAAAATAATGTGGCTGAACATGTTAACACATGTAATAAATGACGATAATAAAATTCTTACGGAAATTCATGATTCCCAGATTGGTGCAGGACCACACAATAGAATAACTTTGGTAGTCTGTATCCAAAACCCAGTAATTTGCTTCACCCATTACTGCCATTAAAATTAAAAACATATTTTCAATCCGTACAAATGTACATGAATAATTACTCTACAATTTTATAATATTTAATTACATGGAACAGATGGAAATGTCACTCCCAATTTTGCACTTCCATCAGTAGAGAGCTTTCGAGCGACACCTTTAATCGTTTTCTTTCTCCGCGACCTGAAATTCATTACAATGAAGAATATCTAAAAATTAATGCCCAATTCCCCATTAAATGACAAGGTTATTTCTATGTAATTGTGCTCTTACAATTCTTGAATTTGTGAATTAAATACTCCAATTTTGCCGTTGCCATTATCGGTATATTCTGCTGTGACACAAGTTCCTCCGAGTTGAAAAATGGCAAAATATTTCTCAATCTCATACCATGTTCCTGTGTACTGTAAATTAATTATTAATTATCTTTAATTTTGTACTACGCAAGGATGTAAGAAGAATCTTAAATGTATAAAAATTAAAGTGTATTTTACCCTTGAGGCATCAAATCCTTTTTTGACAGGCATTTTGGGACATCTTCCTAAGAACGGAATCTGAGCTACAGCGGTGCCAAGTATAAGAAGTAGTGAACACATTGTCACCAGATTTTTAAAAGTGATTTGATGCATTGTGAAATCACTAACACAAAAGTTAATAATATCTTGAAGTAAAATGCAAGTTGGTTGTTTAACTGTCTGTTACATGCTATAAGCACAAATCAGAATGATCCTATTTATTCTGTGTTTCTTGAGTCCTATAATAATATTCCTTGTCAAATCAAAACAAAGCTACAGACACCACACTACACTGCACTAACTGTGCCTTTAAAAAGTATATAATATATTTACATAAGAAAATAAGATGCCAAAATACATAAAACTTCACAGCACTTCAAACGAAAATGTTATATAATATAATGATTATGAACAAGGCGGAAAGTGAAATCCGCCAAAAAGGATATCATTACATTGAAAAACGCAAATTTGGAACGAAACTGTAGGAAATGAATGTAAACCAGAAAATATTAATAAGAGGAATATTTAAGATAAATCACTTGATTTGAAAAGAGTTGGAAACTGTATGTCCATTTGAACATTTATATAAGCATTGCGTAACATTTTATATAAGCAAATTACATGTGTAGGCCTCCAACTGCATAGCCATGCCATTAAAAGGATACATAAAAAATTATAATGGCAGGTAGTAATGGTATGGGGAATTTTGCGTTTCAGGCATTGATGCGGTAACTAAATCTCAATTCTCACAATAGTTCGTTCGTGCTACTTATTGTATTGGGAGGTGAAGGTTTCATCCAAGAAAATGAACATGAACAAAATGATAAATTATTACCTACTGCTATATAGGAGACGGAATTTGACATGCTGATTTGGCACGAGAGATTTAATAAGCCATAATAATTATTCTTACATTTAGTCATATGTTGTTATAATAATATGAGCTATTATTAGTTAGAATGCATTATATTATGGTATACCGTAAAGCAGCTGTTTGAGTTTTAGTGTTAAACAAAAATAAATTCGTTTTCGTTATCACTGGTAGTGCTAGAGTGTTAGAAGATTTGTGCTGACTCATACTAGCTATTACTTATGTAATATAAAGAAATATTCACACGTAATTTACCAAATCACACTTCAAATTATAACAATTATCATGTCTGTTATGTTATCTAAGTTATCTTATACAATATGTAAAATTTCAGGATCAAGGTTTACATGTTCACATCTTGTTTAAACCAACCTCAATAAAGCTTAAGGCGATTGTTTGTAAATATTTCCAGCATTCATAGTTTATTTTGTGTGTGAAAATAATTCAGTTCAGAGTTTAAGAAGTAACTAAGCTTTGATTCTTTTGTCAAGTAGTGCAGTAGGTTTATGTTGATTCAATCAATCATCACACATCTCTATATCATGATATGGCAAAAAAATTTATAGTGGGATGTTGTATTAAAAACTCTTACATGACAGATAACGACATAACAAATAAAAATATTGTCGTATCCAGTAAGATTGCTTTGTGGGCTTGAGCACCCCACAAACCATAAAATAAGTATACTGTAATTGCACTGCTCATCCATAAGTTGAGTCTAAATACGCCTTTGCATAAAACGTAAGGAAAACTTGTTTCTCATTCTCCTTCGCAAAGGAAACGCTTATGTAAACAATGGTCCATTTTTGTATTCATTACTTTCAAACACAATAATATTACTCATGCAAAGCTAGTCCGAACCATGCAGTTTGCACAAAAGTGATTTGCATTATGTGCATTGGTGGCAAGAATCCACTCAATCATGAATACCAATTTATCTTAACAAGGCCGTACATCGGATTCTCAAATGGAGGGGTCACGAGTAGAAGTGTGATAGCTCTTGAAGCACTTATGTAGAAAATAGCTTATTTTGCTGCAAATAGCCGTTTTATTGGAATCTGAAGGGGGCATACCCCTTTTCTCTAAATACACCCTTCATTCTTCATGTTAATTACCTATGGATTTTACATGCTGCAACAATATTTAACGTGCAATTACCAGACTACTAAAATCAATTTTACGAATAAAACATAAAAGAATTGGCTACTGCACATTAGTACACACATAAAGAGAATTAAAATCTCAAATATAGAATCTATAAATAATTGCAGCGCCCTTGTCAAAGTCAATTTGCTTGTAGAACTTTATACCAATGTGTTATTAATCTCATTGTAAAAGTTTACAATGAGTGTGGTATCTACCTACTACATCCAAACTTACGATACTTTTTTGTTGTTACAGCACTCAGCATGTTATCGTTATATAAAAAGATGTGTGTCTGTACAATAATAGTAATGGCACAGAAAAGTGATACCTAAGCGATTTTCTAGCAAATGATACCAAATAGCAGCAGTCGAACAGTTTTTATGAACGTAATGCTCTATATAGTTTTGCAGCAATTAAAGTCGACTACTTTTGCTAAAATGGGGGGAAACCCCTAAAAACAATATAATACAGGTAGGATATTTTATCTGTGCGATAATCTATACTGCTTTTATTCTGCAAAATGCAAAACAAATCTCTCATGGTTATCACCAATAACTGAACACAGCCAACTATTGGGTTTCATGCTTGCTTTGCAACTTAACACAACTTATTTTAGATTAGACCTATATATTATTACTGTATACAAATCTCAAATGTACCTTCATGAAACGTTTTTATTAGAATCTTTGCCATACTCAAGCCAAGTATTAATAGACTTAATTTTTATATGCACAATACACAGAAGGGTATAGTATATAGATATATGGTAAAAAGCCACGATGAATGATTAATAAGGTTTTCATGCTAAAATGTTTGCTACTTTGTTCATTATTGAAATGTCCAATGCAGTTCACAATGAAAAGTTAAGCGTAGAAACGAAGAAAATAAAGTTATTGTGTCATAAAACGTGTTTAAGCATTTAGAAGCACAAAAGATATGGTACAAATCTGTAAAACTCAACGCTTTTGCGTGTAATTTAAAAGCATATTTTTTAATGTTTGAACAATTCTTGAATATCACATAATTTTTTGCCTTTAGTTTCGGGTACGAAAAGAAGAACAAAGAAAACTCCGAGAGCGCAACAAACAGCAAAAAACCCGAAGCAAGACTCTTCACCAATATCTTCACGGAAATTTTCAAAGCATTTTGTAACAATGAATGCCGAAGTCCAGTTGACAGTCGTGGCCATAGCCGTGGCAAAACCTAAATAGAGTAACATTTAAAAGTGAATGCACTGAAGGATTTTTATGTGGATTTTTTATTTTTACCTAAAACTGAATTGGGAATAATTTCTCTCATCATGACAAATGTGCAGGGCCCTATTCCCACAGAAAATCCAATGCTGAATAAAATGCTTGCAAAAGGTGGGATCCAACCGAATGAGTGTGAGACCTCAGGAGTTGCATTTACAATGTAAAAGTACACTCCCAAAGCCACAAGAGACACGTGCATGAGTACAAATGACAACACGAGTAAAACTTTTCTGCCAAATGTGTCCACAAAATAAGAAGCAGGTACTGCAGTCACTACTCCAACAATTCCCAGAATTACTGTTGCTAAATTAGGGTTTATAAAATCGCCCCCTTTTTTGAAAATTTCCACCGAGTAAAATGTCAATGCGTTGATCTACAAAATGAGGAACACCAAATGTTTATATACAGTAGATTGTATGTATTATGCAATTGAGATTGTTTGCAGTGTTATTGTTTGTGAGTATTGTTTGGTAGTATTGTTTACCCCACAGAATTGGCTTAATAGGACAAGGCCCAACATAATTAACACAGGTCTTGATACATGTGATGACATATGATACGTTGGGGACAAAGACTCTTCATTTGAAATCTGTATACTTTTTTCAATCTTTCAAAGAAAATTATTCAATATATTAAACTCTGTTTTAATAAGCAATGTTTTAATAATCCACAAAATTATATTTTATTGCAATAATGACTTACATTTTCCAATTTTTCTTTAACTGAAGATTTAGAGCTAGCTTTGTTGAATTCTGACCCATGCAGCCAATTAAGAGATTTCTTTGCCTGCTCTGTTTTTCCTTTCGCAACATAGTACCACGGAGATTCGGGCACCAGTGTCAATAGAAAAATGTAAATTAAAGGAACCGAGGAACAAATAAACGCCAATTCCGAACACGAAACAAATTGTCCCAATGAATAACTGAAGAAAAAGCATTAGTTTACATTAGACAACTATTATTTTTCATTATCCACACTATATATGTGAGCAATACAAAAATGACATACCTAATATATATTATGTGTATAAATGTATTTGTGTGGTAATAATTTTATCTCACCAAAAAACTTTTCCCAAGCAAATCATCATTTGGAATAAGGAGACTAGGGCACCTCGAACGTTTTCATTTGCAGTTTCACTAATATAAATGGGTGCACTAGAATAACCCCCAGCACCAAACCCTACTCAAAAAAAAATAAATTAGTAATTACAGAAGGTACATAAATTTGGACTAACTACAATATTACTCGGGTTATGCAATGAGTACATAGTATGTACTAGGGGCAAACCTGTCAGAATTCTTCCGACATAAATAGCCGGTAAGTTTTCTGCTGTAGCTATAAGCATCCATCCGAAGAAAAACGGCACGGAAAGAGCCATGAGACTAGTTTTACGACCAAATCGTTCAATGCCGTATCCAGTTATTGGACCGGCTGCTAAAGCTCCGATCTAATATAAATTTTATTTTCAATCCGATAAGTAAACTACAAGTAGAACACAATAATTACATACTTGCGCATAGGTAGGTATAATTACTTAATTACCCGAAAAATTAAATTGACATACCTCTCAATTAGTCTATAATTTTACTGAGAGAAAAGTAAATAAATCTGACATTATGTTCACAATAAAAAATTTATTTTTTTATTTTTGAAATTTTATTCGGAAAATAAAAAGATCAATTTAACCCGTATACTATAAGATGGTGAAAATAAATACATAATAGCATGAAAAAATTCAACTGCAGGAATAAAGGAATATTTACCGTCATGAAGGATCCAATCCATGATCTGCTATCACTGTTCAATATTCCTACTTGATGTGTCTCATCTAAACTGGGTAAGGCTTCAGCGGAAAAAGCTAAACAATTTCCTAACCCAAATCCGCCAATAGTTGCTGAAATAGTGACATGAGAATTCAAACTTGCACAAACTCATTACAATAAAAAAAATGTATCTCATGCGTTTAATTTTTATAGAGTTGACACATTTGCTTTAATGAAAGAAGAATTACCGACACTGGTTGCAAAATACTGTGTCCACTGCACTTCTTTAAGTAACTTGTTGACTATGTTGACACATTGCATGCTGCAATTCGCCAAGTAGGTTTTTTATACGTGAGAAATGTCCCAATAATTTTTTACAGTGTTCTTGACAATCTATTGTCCTGTACACATTTCCAAATTATAATTTTTATCACTTTAGAGGATTTTTACAGAAATCTGACTATAAGAGCAAGCATTAAGAATATTGAATTAAATACCTACCTGAATATCCCACACGAGACCTCAACGGACGAATAAATTGGATCGCAACACTTGAGCACACTATTTCTTTCTCATACATAAAACAAAAGCGTCTGATTTACAAAACCCAAGTTTCAGCGTACAGAAGGAGGACTTTCGACTTGAATAAGTATTTGGCAGCTTGCTCAACGTATATCATGACTTTCTAATGTAAACTCACTTATCTTATTTCATCTTGCACCATCTAACCTAACCTAGCACAAAAAGTGATGTACACTCTGCTCATTCACATGTTATAATTTATAATATAACATAATAGATCACTTTACATATAACCCTTTTAAGACTCACGTTTAACATTTTCATTCCTAAAAAAATCACATAAGTACTATTACATGTAGGTATAGGGGTGTATAGAAATAATTTCTTTGTAATTATTTTGTATGTGTGATTGAGCAAATATTTAAATAACTAATGCAGTATGGAAATGAAAAATTCTGTCCCTCTTGGCTAACAAAAAGCTATAAAAATTTGTGCCAATGGAACAACAATGCAACTTTATATTAATTACAAATTACAAATGCTTGGAAAAATATATATTATGGTAGAGTAGGTGCTAATAATATTATCTCACACTGTTCTCTGAATATCTTAAAGCATTTATTATTGAATTGATTTGTGCATATTATTATTTTTGAGGTGGATGTTATGAGTGTTTGATGTGAGGTTTAAAAATGTGTAAATATTTAATTAGCTGACCACACCACCTTAGTCTTGGTACAACCGAGATATTTTTTAACATTTGCAAGTTAATCAGTTTTGCTAATCCTCGCTATCATTTGCACACTTTTTATCTCACGACCTCGCTAATGTGCAAATGATACTGTGCTAATCATGCAATCTCTGACCAACTAATTGTAGAACTAATAATAATGTAGCAACAAAAAACTAAGAGAGTCTACTATCGTTTTATAAAGTATTGGTTGCATTCAACTTTCATATTGGTACAATTTACTCTTGAATAATTTTTACCTAAATTAATAACTATCGGTTGCTACCACAGTTCAACCTTTAGTGTAGGTATTGATTTACTCATTAAATAGGATAGAACACTGTCTACCATCTTGAATGAAATGGATGAAAGATTTAACGAATGCCTTATGAAAAAATCAATTTATTTGTATTTAACTAAAAATAAACTGGTAAACCAGGCGTAACTGAGTAGCGCCAGTTGTTGGTGTGTCTTGAGACAGTTAGTAAGAGTATGAAG
>JAQFYB010000459.1:0-53808 GCA_034694085.1 Pogonognathellus longicornis
TGGATGGGATGGCTATGGTTTCAACATCTTTTGGAGTGGATGGGCAGGGATGGGCAACTGAAATTTCCATCTCTGATGTAGAGTAACTAACTGCTCTATCCTCTACTAGAATGTTATTGCTTATATTATTATTATGTGCACACAACACAACACCATTGAATTGTACTGGGCTCATTTCTTATTTTCATGTAGAATATTATTTATTTTACTTGTTGTAGCCGTAAGGTAAGCAGAGAGATAAGACTGAGCAGCAAGAAAGAAACTGCCTTGTGTATTTACTTATCACATTGGAGTGATCAGACACAAATGCTACTTACGATTAGTTAGAGAGACCGATTGAATTATAACTGCTAACTAAATGTAAGTAAACACACCAAACGTTTATAGTGAGATCCGTTCATCCAACTATATAGGCATTATAGATTCTAGAAGATTCTCAATACAAAATTCCGCCTCCAATCAGCAAGTATAATTGCAAATATTTATTTTTCTGCGAAGGAATGTCTCTATATGTCTACAGTGCATAGTGGAATTATAGCAGTGGAATTTTGAGACTTCATTTTACAAACAAAAATGCAGCATTCATTTTATATTGGTATGTGCTATGTTTCTGTGAACTATTGTACGCGATTGGAATGAATCAGACATTCTAAGAAATGACTTCAGGTTAACAGAGTTCGCCAAATCACATATGTCAATCACACATAATGAATTAGTAAATGGAGACTTTCCAACCAAAGAATTATGTTCCCTTTCCACATTATTAGGTAGGTACCTAGGTAGAAATATTTCTTGCAAAACTATGTAGGTATCTGTGTTGCACTACTACAACTTCAGTTACCTTTCAGTGGACTGACGCTAATTTCCAAATACTGTGTTAATATTCAACGTGCATATGGGTTACACTTAAAAATTGGTCGTAATTAATATTTTTTTCTTTTTCTTAATAAATGGTTGATTCGTATTGTAATTGAGTTGCCATAATAAATGTAAGGAGTAAGTATATAGGTAGCTATGTGTTTTGGTTTTTTGCAATATTTAATAAACTACTATAGAAGATTATGAGCGTTATTATATATTTGTATTGTAGTTGCAGTATAATACATACTACTAGCATTAAATTTGTTAAGAGTTTTCATCAAGGCATGACCTATTACTATTAGGACACTGCATGCATTACAATTCTAGCTGATCGAGTTTTTAACGTTTAGAAAGGACGGAGTAACAATATGAATATTATAATAGTCATTCATATTAGTCACATTATTACATTATGACTCTTAGTGCCTCAAGTGTAATATAAAGATAATCATAGAAGGTAACGTCAATGCTTACTTTTGATGAATGATATGTACATTATACGTTGTAGTGTGTGTGTGTATAGAATATATGTATGTGGCAGGATCAAGTCAAGCTGGTAAATAAGTAAAGGAACTGACAGTGAATGTGAAGAGCTACTAAAGTGAACTTGCACCAAGGTGTCAGCCATTAGAAGTTCAAAGAGTGTCATGCAAATAGAAAACACTCTGTGAGTGCATCTCATTGTTGTTTTCTTTGTTAACTCATTTCATAGTACACTGCCTGCATTGTCTTCTATCATTCACACGTACTTCACTATAACCATTTCAAAATCATTCGTTTCTCTTTTGCTTTTAGTCTTTCAAATTCATCGACAACTTCTTCTCAGTCGTCTCGTCAAACTTTTACTTGCAAGATCCTGGTGCATGGTATAATGCACGAGTAATGTAATCATAACATGAGTGAGAGTCAAGCAGTCAACGAAAACAAAGTACGTCGTGTGAGTGTCTTGACATTATGCATTTATGTATGTATTCTCAAATGGACTTAATGGGACAACTGTAACACCTAGTGCAAAACGGAATATTATAATTGCATTTTGTATGGGTCGTTGAAACAAATTTTCAAATTTGCACCATTATGTATATACCATGACAAGAAAAATGAAAAGTATTATCACCAAACTAGGTCTTGTTACATATTTCATCTTCAGTCTATATATACAGATACGTAAATCAATGCAAACATATGAAAATATTTATTCCTTGTCATAATATTAAAAATAAACACATAAACATGGTTGTTATGTTGTGTATTATCAGACTATATACACTCAAATGAAACCTGAAAGAGGGAAACGCCCAATAGAAACGTAATTGTTCATTTTTTTATTGAAATTTAATTTTATTCTGTGAGATACATCCATTTGCACTTGAAATGAATAAGTGAATGTTTTTACTGCTTGGCGGAACAAGTACCTTCCAAGCTTTTCTTTCATTGGAATCCTAACTAAGGTTTCTATCATAATTAACTTCCATCACTATCGCTACTACTACCACTACTGAATTCTCTTTAATGATAGTAATTTTCTAGCAAGTGCATGTTGTAATTATGACAGAAATGCATACCTACTGAATTACAAGCCATACAATATATCAATCTAGATCAACAGATTTCTTCCAAACTGATTTGACCAAATTAGTGGCTGTGTACAAAAATTAAGAATGCAATCTACTGATTATTTACAGATATCTATACACATACAAATACTCTCCAATTGAAATTCCTAGCTCTTACTCACATACAGTGAGTATTTATCAGGGCAAGAGAAAAAACATAGTATGGAACTACAATCTACTATTCTGCATCGACTATTTATTTATTGAATATAATACAAACGTGCAATGCTTTTATTTATGAATGTAATAATAGTCATACACTCCCTATAGCTTATTTCACTTCATTTCATTTCAAAAGATAAATTAATGATAGAACGTGGAATGTATTGCAAACTTGATATTGTCATTTCATTTCTCATTTCTTATCTGAAATCACTTTGCATCCATTAATAATCTATGGGCAATAATAACTAATTACCTTGAGATGTATACATAGGACAATTATTTCGTTGTAAGGTGCCTTCGTTTGCATTTTGCATGTATTTGCTACAGATATAAACTTAGCATAATAAATCAGTGAGTGTAAACACATTTTTTTCTACAGTTCAATCACCCAGCTTTAACTTTTACATACCTAAGTTAATGTAATGCAAAGTAATGCAAGTCCTTATGTTTGCACGCAGCTTCTTATTCCCACACTAGGTTTTTCATACTGAGTTTGTAAATCTTTTCTATCACACACATACATGCAGACACACACACGTTGCATTGGATTAGAAAACAAAAGTTGCAAATCCGTTCTTTAAGCTTGAAGGAAGAGTAGTAGGAGAGTTCCACTTTATTTGTAATTTATTCTGTGTTGTACAACTATTAAAGACAGAGAGCCTACTGTGATCGAGATTGAGATTGGCGATTACCCATCTACTTAACTACTGCAGTTAGTCCCACTCGAGCAGAATGAGTGTAAAAGTAATGTACACATTACACTACATGCCGAGCTACAACAACCGCTACAATACAACAAACACAAGCATAAAACTACTACTACATTTTACACTGAATCGACACTCTGGTTTATTTATTGCCGGTACTATGCCGTGTCGAAAAACGATTATTTACTACAAGTGCACATGCAACGTGCAGACAACTAAAGATACTCTTCATACTTGTACCAACAACGACATTATTGATGAATACATTGGATTTTTATGTAAATGTCAAGGTACACGTGTAATGTGTACGTTACACAGTAGAATTTCATTTAGCCTTATATTGCATGATTTTGCATTATCTTTATATCTACTTTGTTTTGTCTATATTCGTTACCGCACTCCGTGCAAGAATGAATATCGCCAATCACTACAACAAACAAACAATAAGTACTAATACTACTGACGCACAAACAGTTCATAATAAAATAATAAGACACGTGTATTGTATGTGTGTGTACTTGCCTAAACTGCAACAGCACATTTACAAATACAGAGCTGTATGCAAAGATTGTATTTCAATAAATTCATACTTATTCAGAAGATATAACAGCTACAGACGTACGAATGTATGTGTATATCACAGGTGGTATTTTGTACTGTGTGATGCGGTAGTGAAGTAGGTACATTCTGCGATACGAGTAAGAGATAGAAAGATAATTTTTATGGAGATGAGATGGAAGGATACTAGAAAAGTTAAATGGGATAGGAAGCAGTGGTTGAAATACAAGCGAAATGATTATTTGCTATGTATTATTACTATTATACAACCACAGATTGCACACACGTCCTCATCTGAAAATCTTGTTAGCAAATCCTACATGGAAATTCCTCAGGTACTTTCAACTTGTGAGCAATTAGAATTTTTTTGAATGCTAACTATCAGGGGAATTGTGGTTGGCTGGAAATACCTGGATGGCATGCAGCAAAACAAACACCCACAACACAACTCCTGCTACATTTTATATCTTGCTGTCTGTCTGTATCTTCAAAAATACATAGTAGCTCTGAAAACATCGTGGTTATCTATTAACAGAGCCTTTATAAAGCTTGGTGTGTCTATACCTTCATTGTTTGGTCGGATGGTAGCACCCATGCGGATCACAACAAAAGATACCCATATCAGAGGATTCCTTGAAAAAATGTTTATGAAATGAATGTAGCTATAGGTATAATATTATGCCTGTGTTATGTCATTAAAGAAACGATGAAGATGATGCTGATGTTCCTACTGCACTAACTATCCTGTATTCTTGCACTGCACTGTTAAGAAAGCCAGCCAACCAAAGCAAAAGTACTTCCAGTCATTCCTTCTTCTCCTTTGTACGCGACACTAACATCCAATAAGTGTCTAACATACACACACACACACTATGCTATAAACCAGGTGTATCTATACATATCTGTACATCCTAACCAAGAATTATTATTTTCAGTTGCGCATGCAATACACAGAATAATATTAAACAAATGAATTAACAAGAAAACCGTGTGGTATGCCTTCTGCCACGGCAGGTGATATAAATTCAAGTTTAAAAACAAAAACACGTACAGGATTTTAATTATGGACAATTGTTTGGTGCTTTATTTCCTTGCTATCAATTCATCTTCGCACTCAAATACAAAACAATAGCATCCGACCAGCGAGTTGTGTTAAGTTGTGAGACAGACGAAACTTGCCAAGTATAAAATGAAGAAAAAAGTTTTTAATTCGTGTACACTACTCACTACGCTAAATAATAATTATTATGTATATAATATTCTCAGAGAGATACAACATGCTTCCAGATACAACAAAACTCTTACATATTATTCTTCTTCTTTTTTTAAATACCAGCCTCCTCCTCCTTATTTCACTTGCCTGTAATTACACACACACAGACACAGAACTTCTAATTTTTGAGTATATCAGTAAAACATAACATCCTTAATAGTGATTGTCTGATGGAAGTATCATACATAGCAACAACACCCTTTTATGAATAAAAGGTCTGTCAATCTATACCATCACTAGTAAACAGTAGGTACGAATTTTTTAAAGATTTTAGAGAAGTCATAATTGTGATTTTCGGTGGGAAGATCGAGTGAGAGCTGAGTCTTAACCCAATCCTCACTTAATCGCATCCTCTAAAACATTACATTACACGCATTATTATAATCGTGTGGTTTGTTAGCTACCACCGAGCTGTTTTACAATGTCAGAATGGATTTGAAACAAAGTTGGGGTTGCTGAGAAGAAGATCGAGGCTCTACGTCTACTGTCTACAGGATGAAAATTATGGATGGATGGTTGAGACTTCTACGATGTGCTACACGCTATGATGAGCAAGGCTGCTTCCAACGTCCATCCATCCAGCAATATAAAGGATTTTTAGAATAACTAATGCAAAAAGTCAAATGGAAGTGTGTGTACATAATATAAATTACAATACAAACTTAATGCTAACATCGTATCAGCATCTACCTCTAATGTTTTTGATAATGATGCTACCGAAGCAAAGCACCGCACCGCCGACGTCATAGCATCATGTATTATTAAGTAGTGTGTATCTGTATGTAAAAACTACAAATATATATTTAGATGGTTGTAGCACCTCTATCTATCTATAAAAAATTAAGTGCTGGAGAGTTGTTGCGTGTGTGTAGGTAAGATAGTGGTTTTAAAGAGAATAGGAGAGTTACACATTAGGTGGTTGCTTTAAAGTTCATTCAGTTAACAAGTTTGCTCAGTGAGTCGTCTAAGGTGCGCATCTTAGCGAGGATTTTAAAGTGGTAGCTACCTTAGCCATCTCTACGTATTCTACTGACTGTGACTTGCAGACTGGCACTCAAACAATAAACAAAATTATACATGTGCATTTTATGTGTATATATGTATGCACATGTTGAAGTTGTAGTTACAGACATTTACGAAAAGAGTGCACATCTGCAAATATGGATTTGCTTGTTTGCATGAGCGAACAGTATCATCATTATATACGAGTGCACTTCATAGGAAGAATATCCCATAGTGCTGTGGCATCACAAGTAATACAATGCTCGATAGAATGTATTAGTAGTTTAGATTATTGTTGTAGTAAAATGTACAATGTTGTGGTGGTGGTTGTGTGGTGGGAAAGAAAGGTGAAAAAGTGAGCATTATTTATTTATACTCTTACATTATGGCATGGTATACTTGTGGCTTGTAATAGTTAAAGTGTACAAAAAGAAAGGAAGCTATCACCTCATCTGATCGGAAGAAGAGAAGATGCAGAACAAGAAGAAGAATAAGACGAAGAGCTTTAGACTTGAGTTGAGAGTGTGGGACTTGATGTAAGTAAATTGTATTGAGATGAGTGAGTCAACAATAGATGAATAGAAAAGGAACTTCATCACTCAAGAAAGAACATGAGTGTTGTTGCAATGCAACACATTGGAAATCCTTTGCCTGCTTACCTACAATAATACTGTACACGTAGTGTAATGTTACAAGACTTGGTGTGCACAGTGCACACGTACACTCTCTACGTAGAAAACACACTAAGGCAATATGTAATGGCCATGTTGGAAAACTTTTAAAGAAGTGAGTACGATGACCCACAAAAAGCCTCTCTCATCTCAAATCTCTTCATTTACAATTCTGATAAAGTCTTTGCTGACACACTTTACTGCACACGACTTCCCGCATCCGCCATCGCCAAATATTGTGGCAGTGCTAATCTAATTATGACCTATGTACTATGTACAAAGCAAAAGCACTCAATCCATCTCTCCCTCTCTCTATCTCGCTTTTACAGAATAAGTAGATCTGTTCTGTTGTAATTCCAATATTGTAAATAGCTCTATACTAATAATATTAGTGTGATAGATAAAGGCGAACCATCACTGTGTACACAGCTCATATTTAACCACTAAACTCCTCGTATTACCAAGCAAGGATAAATTTGATGATTTTTTGATTGGTTAACCTTATCTTCTTTCGAATGCTTGGTATTGCCAATAGATTTACCTTGATGGTCGTTTCAAATGCTATGCTACGAATACACTACTATACTACTAGAGCGCTTATTTTCCTCTATCCGCTCTATTACTCCACTTAAACCATTCCTCAAACATCAATCAAATATCAGCATCTCAATTTATGATAAGGGAAAAGAAATCGAGAATGTCTGTCTGTATGTCGTTGCATTAGGCAGGCGCGTATATACAGAGTGAACAAAGACCAACCAGTCGACTAAATAAAACGAAGCTATTTTCTGTATCACTAACAACGAAGAATATAATGGCACACATCTTTAATGTATTTATGTACTTGTAAAAATATTATATGTACACAATCTCAACTGGACATAGAGCAATCTCAATAATATTATAATGCTGCAGGATAATTATTTTTATTTATTATTGTACACAGATGCATTGACGTTAGTTGAAATCTGTTATACATAAATAACAGCCATATAAAAAATGTATTATGCTATAATGTGATAGTAGATTGAAATGCGAAGCAATAAATAATTATTATCTTAGGCAGTGCTTAAAAATGTAGTGTATAGTAGGAATAATATGGTACACATGCAAAGTCATGATAATTATCTGTGCAGAGAATCAAATTTAGAGGTGGATACTTAGGACAGGACAGACATAGACACAGCTCACTACTTTTCCTTTTCGCCATTCTTATATTAGTAAAATATCGAGTTGAAATGTTTTCTGCCGACGCCCACACCACATACCAACCATAAATTGATAATTTCTTGCATGCATTTGATTTTTCTTGCTACTGCCCTATTGCTGTGAGATTTTTCTCATTTTCATTTTGATTTTAGTCTTTCTAATAACTTCTACACACTACATTTATTATCCACATGTAAAGTAATTCCAACAAAAAATCCCACTTATTATTTGCTGTGCAATATATAACATCAGAGTATAAACTACATGCTATTATGTTCTAGTATCCGTATGAAGTATATTGATAGTTCCTTTGCAAACAGTACCTAATCTGGGAAAATCTCACCTTGCAATGCAGTAATAGAAAATGGGAAAAATGTCATGCCTTCCTATTACTAATGTTACTAATATAATAGCCATATGCCATATGATAATAATAATTGTATATGCCTAGGTAGGAAATCATGAGAAGGGAATTTGAAAATAGTTGAATATGATATGCATCGAATAAAAATGAGTTTATTGTGATTCTGACTGTGTATGTCAGTAAAGAGACAAAGGAGCTGAACCTGAAACGATCGAATACATCTACTTCTTATTGCTATTCAATGAAGCGACCAGAAATTATTGAATGAATGCACTGCACTGTGTAGTCAAAGTAATCTAAACATTAAATTTCATCTATCAAAGGGGAAAAGGCAAACCCATTGCTCTAAAAACTTATATCAATTCAGGTCTTCGGGTCTTAATTCTTTGACACACAATTCTCATCTCATCAGCGTCATCCTCATCCCTATCCTCACCATACTATCCCATACCATAGCATCATATCATATCACAGCCATCGATATATCTCCTGCAACAATACTACTACTACAATTGTTGAATATGCAAATTTTAATGACATGAGTCGAGATAGGAGCGAAGAAACGAAGAACTCTCTTCTTCTGACACTGAGCTATTATATGCCACGGCCAACGTCACTCTGTGCATATATAAACACATCAGCCATGCAAATAACACATTAGCGGATCTCTGTAGTGTATATACACATTATAAAGTGGATTCCTGTTCCACGACTGAGGACTCCACTCTGTATTGAACTGTAACAGCATTTCTTTAAAATAACAGCTTGATTGTCTAGGAAAACTTGTTCGACTTGGCTCATATTCAGTCAGAGAGAGAGAGACGCTCATTTTCTCTTCTAAATAACTATGTGGTTCAGGTTCATTCAATGCTCTTCGTCAATTTGCCTCCTTGCACATTCACTTGTCAGTTTCTACACAAAATTCTTTACACCACACCATACCACCAGCAACTACTACTACATAGAACTCATACAGCCCTTCTCAACTTATAGCTGAGTTGGTGGACGTATTTGTATAATATAGCTAGTGTTTGTTCAGAATTTATGTGTATACTCGATTCTTGCAAAACTCATTGTTAATAACGCATGTATAGCTTCAATTGCAGTGACCACTGACCAGAAATCCAATGCACTCACTACAATTATTATCGTCCTAATGGATCAACTTAGTTTTCTTGTTCAGTACTCACTTGGCCATAGTTTGTTCTATACCTACACCAAATCTTTCACAGGATCATTCTTATAAGTATTTTATTATGAAGGTAAATACGCATAGTGCAGAGCTGCCTGTAATGGATATAGCGGTATAGGGGGTAGGTACTTAGACAGTTTAATTATTACTGGTTAAATTTGTTTTTTCTATAGGGATAGAGTATTGCATTTGTGACTGAATAGAATACAGTGCTATATCGCATTTTTGTTGAATACTTTGTGTATTATAATTATGTGTTATTAAGGGATACAAGTTAAGTATGTATGGTCATTTGGCTATGACGAGCATGAAGTTGATTTAATGAATTATAACTCATCTACTACTATAATATGAGAAATCACTTTAAATTTAAGTAGGTATAACACAAATACAAGTACAACGCAGACAACCTAACCACATCGATAATTCTTGAACTAAACAAAATTGTGAGTTAGAACTACTAATAATATTCTACAACGAATAAGTCACAAGTTTTAGGCATAAATGAATGTGTAGGTATTGCTTTACATTGCATTATCATAGTATCAGTAGGTATATCTACATGGAATGCAAATTATTGAGGTTTTTTAGTTTAAATTGTAGATATTATCATAATTGTATTTACAAAACATGCTACACAACCACTAGTAAATATAGACTGTATCGTAATAGTATTTGCAAGAATGACTAGTTGTAAAGTCACTGGGCTAAGCTAATAATATTATAATGAGTTGAACAATCATGAAGATCGCGTAAAGCACAGAGCTGTTTAGAAAAACGTAGTATTTTACGTGAGTCTCAATTCTCTTTGCGAATACTTTACACCATACAGGTTTACAATTTATTCAAGCAAACGTAGTGTATTGCAATATTTTTTGAAACTCGAATGAAACTATGTTATATAGTCTGAGTGAATGCAATGTAATAACAAACTTATTATATCTGTAAAATATAGCAATGTATGAGATATATGCATACATTATAAAATGTAGTGGTAGTATTATTTGATGTAAATTTGCAAATTGTAAACAGGTCTGCTGCTCTGAGCATAGATAACTAACTACATCCACTTGCCAAATAAAGCTAACTCATTCCATATCACTATTGGGTCACTTGGATCACAAACTCGCTCAACAATAATTCACAAACATCAGCTCAGTTTTGTATATAGCATTTTAATACATATATTATTGTTACAGGTATGCCTTCACCTGTGCACACTCAACGTCTTTAGCAAATGTAATGTGGTGTGATGTATGTGTGCTGATGGAAGTATGTAGTACGGGCAATATGCATAACATACACATACAAAAGCATAGTGTCAGTTAGCAGATACATAACTGACCGCATACATATATGATTATTACATACATGCATGAGTACGTACATATGTATGTATCTCACATTGTTCAGGTGTATGTAGCATAGTTCACTTACTACATTCATATGGCATAAAGATACTACACATAAAATTTTGTGTGCACTAAAACACTTACAACAGAATTATCTGTAAGGTAATCGCGTTATAGTGTTATATAGTTTGCATTGCAATGAAAGAAAGGATTGCTTGAATTTGCATAGCAAACAGTAAAATAATCCTTGCAATGTTTTCTACAATAATAATGCAACCTTAGACTAGTGCCACTTCATACATACTCAAAGTGTAAAATCACTTCGACGCTCCCAATCAGTTAACTTGCAGTCCTATACACTGTAATACTAATGATAATATTAAATGCAACAAATATACCTTTGAGGTTTTAGCTAATATCTCTACAGACCAATCTGTATAGCATACATATAAGTACAGCACTGTATGCACACACTACTAGAAGAAGTAAGTGTAGTTTTGAATGGAAATGTAGTTCTAATAAGTATTAAGTTTATGTGTTATGTATTATATATCTATCACAGGTATTCATCCATCTCTTTGTATCAACTAAAAGGTAACGTAATGTAATGTAATGCAAACAAATAACAATAGAATAGAAATCAAAGGCTATGGCTACGGTAATGTAAACTTTTGAGGCACTCTTGAATGGTGTAATGAAATTGTTCTGTTTTCGTGTCTTTCTTTGCGCTGCTCTGCGCGTTGATTGCATAACTGTTGATTTTCTTGAGCAAATCAGTTTAGGATTCATTTAGGCAGTCATCTCAAGGCTTGTGTGTCTGTGTGTAGTATATGTATATGCTTAGAATATGGTGGGGTGTGCAGTGTTAAAGCACAATGCAATGAAATACACCACGAAACAACCAAAACACTATAACCCGTGTGTACTAAATAGAGAGTACTTGTATATGTGTACTTGCATTGGGTTTAGCACTGAAGAAGTAATAATGAATGTACATCGTAATGCAATGAAACACAATGCAATGCAAATAGTCTATTATAATATTATAATCATAATGCTTACTTAGTAAAATGCAAGGAAGGTATATACGTGCACACATAAAGACAAAGTTCAGGTTGCACATTGTTCAAGATGCAGTTACGATTGTGCACACTGAAATCTAATAACTACCTAGATGTTCCTTTATAACAATACAACAGCTAGCTCAGCAAGAATATAATGATCGTTACAAAGGCAATTGGCGTTGATAAAGGTGTGCTCTTCTATAATGCAGTCTGTGTACAACATTGTGTTGTGTACGAATGAAATGACTGTCTCGAGATTTATTATAATCAAGTAGGTAGTGTGTTTTATATAGAGGTATGCAAGCTAAGGTGTAGATTTATACCTTGATTTTTGTCAAGAACGTCCATCTGTGCTACATTGTAGATTGTACATTGGTTTCTTGTGTTGTTGGTTTGTCTGAGTGTAAATACCTACACACGACATGTATTGTTAGTTGTAAATTCCTAAGTCAAACTGTAAGCATGAAATTATATACGTAACACAATTTAATTTTATCAATGTGGCTGAAAAACTCGAGTTTTTAGTATGCAGGAAAATAACAATAGCATATTTTCCCTAGAGCACAACACAACCATCTTTGTGCTCAGAGTCATGCAAAACTCTGGGATTAATTATATTACACATAATCTCATCTCCCGTTTGCTGTGATTACGATTATTAAACATAAATCTGCATAATATGACAATATGACAAAAAAACACGAGTCTTCCTATTCAATTCTGACGTTAAGCGTTTTATGGTGTAACTGCTTACATTCCATGCGTTGTAATAATTTACTTATAAATATTTGTGTAATTGCTGTAGGTATAGCAGCAGCTAAATTTTCATGAATAAATTGTTAATTATTGACTGCATGGTTAGGAAGCAGGAGATAAGGAACTGAACAATGTGGACGAATGCATGAGACGCACTATGTGCTGTCGTTTTGTACAAAATGCTTGCAGTGTCAAATTATTCATGTACAGATGTTGAAGCTATGCTTCCATTATTGCTCAGCGTATAATAGCAGAAACGTTATTGTGATATGCTTGCTAACAACAAAGTACATTGTTCAATTATTCAATTAGCTAAGGAAAGAGCAGCCAAATAATTTTCTCAAAATTCCCAGCACACATATCGGTAGTTGACAGATTTTGAAATGAACTATTAACCTCAGTTGGATGCATGTAGTTGGAGTATGCAGTAGTTCTCGTGGTAGTGAAGATTTAGAAGCGTGAGCATTATAAGAATGGCGACTTTAATAGTTAAGTTCACCCCAGGGCAGTTCGTCATTAATGCATCGGCGCATGTTAAAACGCTCATATCATTACATGTAGTATAACTCTGCATTATACAACAACAATGTACTGAAATCCGTATACACATGAAAAGGGAAGGATTTTATGGGATGTTGAGTCTATGGCTGTATGCTGAGGATGGATGGATGGATGTTGTATTTTACAGAGTGGTATTGCATTGTTGCTATTCTACCGAAATTCGTGTCATGCTTATTTGGTATTTACTTGGTGGAGAGCTGAAGTGAGTTTACAGTAGAATAGAATGCCACTGACAGCAGTGCAGTAGTTGTAGTTGTAGTTGTAGTAAAGTAAGTAGTGTACTACTAAAACGTAAAACCAAAGATCTTAACAAACCCAGAATAAGAAGTGAAGATGACGAAGAAAAAGAAAAAGGTTTTTAAAACACGAACACGAACCAGTCCAGTATGAATGAACCATAGGCAATAACGCGATCTTCAATATATTACACAGTACACACACTGACTTTAGGTTTTTCTCACAAAAAGCATTCACCATAGTAAAAGAAGCACAGATAGAGCTGAGGTATATATTATGAATGAACATCATTAAGTCTTGTGTTAAAAAACTACACAATATATATATCGTCTAATCTGCGTGTATGCTGAGCACACTATTGTTTTATTTCTTGGAAATAAGTTTCAATTAAAATTCATGAAATACGTGTAGACAAGCCACCACGCATTGAATTCAAATCGGAATTTCAATTTATAATCATCAGGTCCTATTGTGACGAAATGTTTGTGGCTCACGCACTTTGACTTGTTCAACAACTGAGTGAGAATCTTGTCCATGTAATTCTATACACATTTTTTGAGAATGTGATTGAGAGTGGATTGATAATATTTTTGCTGAAGAGGGTCACTCGTCAAATGCAGTGTAATAAAACGAAATAGTGCCACACGATAAGGAAAGTAGGAAATTATGGTTATAATTTAATGTAGGTAGGAAGAGTATGAGTTAGACAATGTGTATGAAAATGAGACGGATGAACACTACAGTGGATTTATGTGGGATTTGAAGTAAAAAAGAGTCTTACCATCGGATGAAGATGGCACAGCATGATTTTCCATGACAGCGTCATGAATGGGACTACAATTGTCTTCAGCAGAGCCAATGCCACTAGAACGACCACAAGACTCTTGTTCTCCGGAAGCGTAAGAGCGTCTGTTTCTATGCAAACCTGCAGATCCAACGACTGCTGGATTGGAACATCTTCGCGCCTCAATGCCACTGAGATTTCCTCTCTGTCTGTGCATGGTGTCATAATCACGAGGCGGGAGTAGAATGGGAGTATTTCTTTTCCTTGCATTGAGTTTCTCTCGGAGTTCTGCGGCCAGAGAGTCGTATAATGTTGCAATACGATCTGAAGTGAGATTGGAAGTTCCAGAGCCTGAGCCAAAACCCCTGTCGGAATTCTCAGATGAGTCTGAAGTTCGACAGTCAAATTCAGGTGTGCCACGATCTCGTTTGGTTGGACTTGGACATGGAAGGAGTCCTTTCGACTGCAGTCGTGACTCGATATCCCGGAATTTTCTTTGGTTGTCTTCCCGGTTCACTAAAGTTTCAAGCTGCTTCTTCAATATTGTAGCTGTCTCTGAAGAATCACACCTGCATCACAAAATCAAACAAATAAAACACGTGAGTAGTCAAATGCAACGCATACAACACTCACAATCCTTCCTCTTCCAGTTCCCACAACATACATTTCCATAATTCTCATTTCAACCTTAAACCTGAACTCTGAAACACCACACGCAAATCCATACTCGTACATTAAATTAAGTTTCACGCATAATACGTGGAAATTCTTTTCAAAACGCCAAAACACATTTTGTATATAACTATACACCATGTAAAATATATTGCATAATATATAATCGTAAATAGCTTGTGTATAAACCTATAGCTTTTAGTATACATTGTGGTAGTACCTGTGTAATTTCTATTTATTAATATAAGTACATCCCATCCTTTTGTATTTTAGCATTTCTTTGTAGTATGAAGTATATAGTAGTATAGGTACATCAATCTAAATGTGCTGTGTGTATTTATCATCCTACTGAAAATATGTAACCTTACCTTCCCCTTTGAATTTCATAATTACAATTCATCTTTAGATTCACGATTTCCTCTCAACACGTAGGCTTCTAATTGTACAAGCGTATTATTATAATGTATTCTTAGTTAGCCTAATCAAAATTAAACATCCCAAGCTGGCAGGACTGTAGAAGGAATGATTAGATTTGCAAATGAGATCACCTCGAGCTTACTTTCAATAGTTGACATCCTTAGGCCACCTTCAAGGAGGTCTGCTTTTATGTATTAAACTTAACTGCCTCAGCCATCGTGCCATGTTTTATTTTATGTATGCTATGTCTATGACAATAGAACAGCAAAGGCCTCTTTGAGGAATTGGAACATTTCCATTGTTAAACTTTGTCTCTCTCATTCATTGTCAGCCACCCGAAATAGTAATTTATTCACCAGTCAAATCAAATCTGCTTGATATTAAATATTTATTCCACTTAATTAAAATCTATATCAGTATAAAGTAGAACTACACTTAGTCAAACTGCTGTGGCTGTGGCTACAACTACTATCACTGCCACTGTAAGTCATAATCTTATAAATGTTACACATTACAATTTACAATTACAACACATCCATCAATACAATTCAATGAAAAATGAGTTGAGATACTTTTTGGATTTAGTGACTCAGTCTCTCATACATTTACACTTTAATACATGTACTCCTGAATGAATGCAGAATAATGCTATGCAAGAATGGAAAGTGCAATCAGGCAAACAGTCAGACAGAAAGAGAGAGCACTCGGAGAGAATGTATTGTAAATGTTTTATATTGGACAACCTAACATCCAGAGTCTAATGGGAGTAACAGCAGAAGGTTTACGTGTTCATTTGGCATTAGTATTATTCATGTCTCACTTATTTGCAAAATGCCATTTGGAAAGCACGGCGAAGAGTTAAGGACTCCCGTTTCTGTAGGGGCATAAATACAATTCATGCATAAATACTTGTCAGTCTCAATTGACCGTAGTGGGATGCAAAGGTAAACCATTGCCGCCTACGGAAAAATGTCCCATAATATAATTTTGATTTTCCACTAACTACATAATTTATGATGATAATTTTTTAAAGGTTATACAGATTGGTTTCTAATATCATATTTCCATTTTAAGGCTTATTCGACATTTAACTTGAAGAATTAATTTCACTTTTACAATGATGCTCCTCCAGTGTTATTTGCAAAATAAAAACGACAATGACCTCCCAATGAAAACTTTTAGATTTTTTCAACAGATTTTATTTTCTAAATAAACGCCTCAGGTGTGTTTTTATTCGAAGATAATTTGTGATTTGAAAAGTTAAACGATTATCATTAGCAGGTTACTGTGTTTGCAAAGTTCATTTAGACTGATTTGTTCAGAGTGCGGCATGCATGTGCACTTGATTTATAAATGCATGATAATACCTATGGAAATGACAATTGAAAGTACCTTACTGATTATATTAATGTTTTGTTGTTGCATATCTTGAGATCATGGATGGAGAACTGAGGGCCACACTAGCTTGGAATTCATGTAAATAATATTAGAGCGGTTGGTTTGTTAAGGAACTGTGGAAATAAATGGACTAGGACATTAATATCGCATTCGAGAACAATCATTGAAAATGACAAGTCTGCCTATCACATCACGATTGCAGATTTTATTATCAACGAAAGGACTGACCTAAAAACATACGACATAAAATATCAGATTTGCTTGCGCGGCATCCACTTCTGCTGGCCTAGGTGCATTTGGAAGAAAGCCATTCTAATCTGATGTGTCATAATAAGAGTCATATATGTGATGAACACTCATATACCATCGATACATTACAATCGTGGGCTACGAATAAAAATACATGTACTTTGAGTGCATGTTGTATGTAGGCAGCAGACTGAGTGGCAGTTAACGTTCTTGCTAACTTTTCCTGTATGCAAGTACCGTATGAGCATTTCAATTGGCAAACCTCCTTATAAATTAGTACATGCTTATTACCAAGGAGATTAATAACGTCACAATAGACACCACACAGTAACCATTGTCACTGCTGTTGTCAATTAGCTTAGAATTAGTTATTTTGGAAAAAACGAGTATTATTTGTAACGTGTCTACTAATAAAAATAAAAATAAAGTGACCAATAGGTTTATTAAACATACTAGTAATGTATAAGGAGGTTAGCCAATTAAATGGTCCGTACGGTATATACATATATGAGAACATTAAGTGGTATATTAGACAGAGAAACACATTTCAATCGTCTTGTTAACAAGCATGGACAGAAATAAATAAATTGCAACTAAGATCGTGTAGGAAGTTTTAATCTGCGAGATGGGTGTATTCCTAATGCAACGTCGAATGGATAGAAATGAATTCTTTCTTGTGCACAGAAAGCAGATCACGCTCTTGTTTTCTTTTATCTAAATAAATATTAGTTAGTTATCTACAGGACCATGGAATTCAGTTTATGTTCCTATCTTTGTACTACTAGTAAATTGCAGCGATACAAGGTACGCTCTACTTTGTACGTAGCCAAAGTAAATTACTGCAAAGATCTGATTGCATTTAACTAGTAGCTTTAGAGATTAAAGTGTATATATACATTGCATGTATATAGAGCTTCTAGTTTGAATTGTATAAAAACCAAATTCATTATTGGTCAAAGTCTCAATTATATTGCAGACCAATGAATTCTCACTTTTTCTTCTCCACAATTGGTTCTCGAGGAAAAATCAGATGGACTGATTTCACCTTCAATTTGCAATATAATCTTCTTACATCAAAATATTATTATTCGTTCATCAATGAGGAAACATGCTTTTTGCCATTTTGATTGTGCCACTGCGGAGTAAAAAGTGACATTTATTTCAATTTCCCTTTATAGCCAATTGTAATGTTGTGGTTGCAAGCAGCCGTTTTGTTTGACAGCGACATAATTTTGATGATATCATTATGATTTATGTGTGTTTAATATGCAGATAGTGAAATCACAATGGGAATGTTGTTGAAAATGAGGAATCTGCAAGGATACATGAGGAATCTTTGGAGAAGACAGGCCGACACCGGTTTCTAATAAATACGGTAGTTTTCCCCAGGAGCATATCACATCTAATCTGTTTACTTGCTATAACTGTTCATATCTACACTGTGCAGTGATGAATCAATGCATGAACAAATTATTATTTTCAAAACATAGAAAAACGTGTATCTAAATAGCAGCCACTACTGTAATGTAAATGAAATGATAGTTGCGATGATACGCTTGCAGATGCAGAAGCTGTAAAAGCATCGCAGAATGAATGCACACACGATAAAACGTGTTATTCCTGTTCCTAAAATACTCAAAGTAGGTGGGTAAGGTAGTTTTGTTCTGTGTGCTAAAAACAAGATAAACATTGAGGTTTTTTAGTCCGCATGTCTTGTACTCTCTACGTAATATCCCACATTTTCATGTAATGTCGTAAACATACAAGATAAAGTCCCATGTTTCTACATATCACTCTTTCACACAGTCCTTTTATTTCACGTGTAAATTACAAAAGGCATAATTTAAATTCTATTCCTCCTCATTAGAAAACAGGAGTCGCAACCAAAGACATCATTAAATGTCTCTTACTCTTTTAATTTGAAAATTCAATTTATCTTTTTATAGATTTATATTTAATGTTTAAAGCCTACACATAAATCACATGGCAGAAGTTGAAATTGCATTTTTACATCAACTGACCTGTTTTCTCAACAATTGTTAATGCTTCTAATGAATATAAATAAATATTAAAATTAATTGTAATTAAGAAGCTGTCGTATTTCTGGTTGTACGTATGTGCCTACATATTCCCCCACACCTTCAACACACGAGATAGGCGTGAGTTTTTCCACACAGCTAACAATAATTCATTTTTACACTTTCGTATCCAAGCGTGTATACAATGTTTGTTTGAATGACCCCTATTTTCATGCGACGACAACTGCAAACGCAAACAGACATTATCGAAACAGATGCGTTCTATATTTGAGAGTAGAAGTGAGAATAAGGCTGCAAGAAACAATGACGGGAAGTAACAAGTAATAGATTTGCTAAACTAAATGGGGTGCAATTGCAATAATACATACGAAAGGATATGAGCATCGTTTAAATCTAATTTACCATTAGTAGCACTGATAGATTGTAGATTTTATGTCTAGTAACAAATAATAGTCTCCACTCACACAGTCGCTGATTACAACAAGGGCAATTAAAACAAGATGCTCTCACAAATAAAAATCAACTGGTTCAATGTAAAAGGAAATAAATATCGTGTAGACATATTCATACGAACATCTGCATACACAGATAACCTCTACCACCACAACAACAGTAATAACACTCAAATTCCTGTACAACAATTACCGTGGCACTCACTACTACAAACTACAACATACACACAGACAGCAATGAATTACATTTAATTTGCTAACAGTATACTTATGGTAAAGTTAAATGCTCTGTCTGACGGTCATACTACTTAATATACCTATGACCTATACAAATACCACATTTATGTATGTATTCATTTACATCATCATTTGTACATGTATATATAGGTAGCTACTTATGAAGAGGTACAAATGAACAATGAAAGAACTCGATGAAGAATAAGAAGATGCAGACTATTAGTAACTTGTTTGTTGTTGCAATGGTAATTATTATGCAAGTTCATAATATGGAATTTGCAGTGTGGCTGTTGATTGCGCATTAGGAGAGATTATAGAAAGAGCGTGGAGAGAATGAATGTCTCACCTGTAGCAGTGTACATGTACAGGACATTTTGTGTCAGGGTTGTAGATGAGGAGAATACAGGACACGATGTCATCATTGGGTGGCGGAGCTTGGAAAACACAAGTGATGGCATGATGAGGAATGAAATGCTTCTCAGTCTGATTCTCTGAACTGACAACCCGGTGGCCGCAAGGAATGATTCTCAGACCCTTGTTACTCACTTGCAGAGTAACTTTCAGCGCCTGCATTCGTGACTCTTGTGAAACGAAGTACTGAAGGACAGGCTCGATGTAGTGAGGTCCTCGGAGCCCTTTGCTTTCTTTGGCACCCAGAAACAACACATAGTACGAGGATTTCTTCATTTCAGACATTTTCAAACGTTTTCTGCAAAGCTCGACCTTTCAAAAGTGCAACAATATCAGCTTTTCCAATTGATTCGATTGTCACGGCAATTCACGCACGCTCTGGAATTTCTCAAGGGGACAAAATTGTTCTTCCACGATGCACGCACTCTGAAATGACAAAGAGGAGGCTGGATGATGATGACGACGACGTAATAATTTCTCCAACTTTGACCACTGCAAATAAAATCAGAGAAAATAATAATTAATGTTAGGTGTCACATAACACATAAATAAATTACAAGTAAATTATTCTTATTTTTCTTAGGCTGTGCATAGGTACATTGATACACATATTGCTGTTTGTTTGTATACAATAAACTACCTGTTAGAGTAATATATATATACTTACTGATAATAATTACAAGCTATAAATACTGAACAGATATTAAAATATGTATTTTGCAAAGAACAATTTCCCTTATTTAGAATTATTCACACGGTTTCGTAGGTTATAATATAAAATATGTATAATATGGAGTGTAGGGTACTTTTGTACGTGGAGTGCAGATATATAATGCAATAGAATGTGAAGAGAGCTAAATTCCACAATTAGAACAGCTACAATTTTTATTAACTCATCTTTTCCTCAATGTGCACACACATTGCTCATAGTAAATAGGTGGCTGGGTATAAAGATAACGTTTTTTCTTTATTTCCCAACTGCTCAGATTTGACAGACTATATTATGCATGGCAGTGGGAATGCATTGTTACAAATATAAGCTGACTTTGTTGAAGATCACCATTTCTTGAATGCTCATCCACCTACTTCTCAATGTAGAATGTCATTTAATCCTTTACCAATCACACAACCATTCTCCTTCTTCTTACTGTACATTTCTGTGTGTACTAGGTACACATACCTTGTCTAGAGTAGCAAGAGTAAGCAATTGGAAACCCCAAGATTTAGTAGTACAGAATAACAAAGTGAGGAGAATACATATTGTATATTTTATACTTAGTTTAGTGGAGTATACATAGAAGAAATATGCGATTGTTATGCGCCCAATGCGTCTGCAGAGTCGAAATTGTCGTTTCTCAGCAAAAACATGACTAAGGAACAATTATATTGCATTACATTCAGCCTGTGTGAGTTCGTGGCTGTAATAAATGGTCTCTATCGTTTAGCATTATATTACAATAGCATTTTATCTTGTCGCATAGTAAGTAATGTGAGTAGACATTATGACTTTGATATAAAATGACGGACATAAATTATATGAACATGACCAGAAAGGACAAGCCAAAGAGATGATCGCACTTGGCCAGATATATTGCACGTTAAATGCAAAATGCTATAATATTAAAGTAAGTGAATAGCAAACACGGTGGATTAGATCCAGGGGTATATAAGAATACATTAAAATACAATAATGTATAGTAGTATGCTAAACATTCATAAAATAATCCCATATATACATAGGTTCATGATAAAATATATTCTCTTCCCGTATAATATTACACACTATATACACAGTAGCAGTAGCAGTAGAACATTACACTGACTAAGTTACGATTTTATAACAGGTTGTTCCAAATATGGACACAAGGGTGTACAGTTACATTGCTCACCTACACTTATTGTCCCCGTGTCCCGTTCTCTTCTATTTACTAATTCATTCACGATGATAGAGGCACACACAAAACACAGGCTTGCTCCTACGATTACCCCTCGTATCTGTATCTTCTAGGTTTATGCATACTAATCGCATTTATTACACACTACTCACTCACACGTTTAAAAATTCACTAGGGAAATTCACGTTGAAATCACTTAAGAAAGGAACTACTGATTCTGTAGTCCTTGAGTGTACATTCCACATTACACATAGGTAAACGCTCAGCTCAGCTTTTCTATATTTCAGTCAACAATAATATATTAAAGCAAAATTAATCCATGCTTTGGTTTATCCTTTAGCCGAATTAGGCACATGAGATTACATTTACAACGTTGCATGAAAATTCATTTATCCCACTACGGCATCACACAAACACACACACCGTCGTCACCATCCCCACACCACACTACAACTACAATTTACTACCATTACTTTACGTGCAATCAAATGATTAGTAATTGAAGTCGCATAAAGTGTAGGAGCCTGTCTCAGTGTGCGGGTATAATAATGACTGTGCAACCATCCACAAGTTTGCTAAATGAGAAAATGCCTGTTCTGACGAGTGTTGTGTCGTATCTCACGGCGTAGCAGAGTTGTAGCGTAAGTAACAGGACTAATAAATGCAAAGGTAGTATGTAATAGTGATAGTCTGTAAGTAGCAATAGTCCTCGACTGTTTTGGCTGTCACTGCACTGCACTGCATTGCTTTTCTGTCTATATACTTCCTCACAGGCTTCAATCAACCCGATTTATTTGATTTTATCCTTCTCGCACATACAGACAGCCAGAGCAAGAAAACAACAAGACTAACACATCTGAGCGAAAATCTCTTCCTACGACTACCACACTATTGCATTGGTTTGCTACTATGCACTTAGTACAGCTACGTAAAATGTCTTACAATGCAATAAATACAAATTGAGCGAGAGAGACAAAGGGAAACAAATGGAAGGAGTACACAAGCCAAGGAACAATAAACTTTCAGTCTCCATTGAAATTACGTGAGCAAGGCAATAATTTGTATTCAACCGTAATATCGAAATCCCAGAAGAAAAGATTGTCTGTCAGTCAGTCCTCCGCTTTTAAACATTCAATTGAACATCTCTGTTGACTGAAAAAGGTATTTAATCGCCACAGGAATCCCAATCAAAAGTTTCGCAATTAAAAAAAATTCACACCACGTATCTACAACAAAGTTGCATTACCTTAAGATGTGAGACTTCGAGTTGCAGAACTACATACTACAAATAGTGCCTTTGCTTTATTCCGTATTCCGTTCTATGTACAAGACTCTTGTAGCTTTAAAGCCTCTCTCTCTGTCTGTCTGTCGCTCTGTGTGTATCACATTCTTTCTGATTGCATTCGCAATACTAGTAGCAATTGAAGTGGTACTCTGTAGTAGGTAGCAGTTGAACACGTAACAAAATGTAATGTGAAACGTAATAGTTCTCTCCTTGTTGTTGTGCAGTGTGTGTGTGTACATGAAGATTCCTGCTGCACAAAGTTCTAAAGCCTCTGTGTCGTTGTACACATAATATTCTCCGTGTTGCTTGTAATGAAATGTAACAACTTCCTACGAAAGTGAGCTGTATGTAGCGGAAGTTTGCAAAAACGGTTGCAATAATGTAATGTCTACTCTGTGGCCCATTCCATTGCAAGACAATAGAACACGACACTTGTACTTAGACTCTTTGTGTTCTCTTCGTAGAAACCAAAGTACTTGTGATTGTGATACACTTTACAAGTAGGTACTTGCTATTGCATTGCGCATTGCATTGTTATTATGGCTAGCTATGCTATGACCACCTAATGCTTCCTTGCCGCAGTAGTAGTAGTATACAATAGACATAGTAGTGATAGTAGAATGTACGAGCAATGGTTTTAGCTTCATGTACTTACAATCATAGCTCAATGACTGAATTATGCACCATGTGAGCAAAGTTGTGGTGACCGAACTAATATTATTGCAAGTACACACACATTTATATGTAGTAGGTGGATACATATGGTAGTTGGATATAGAATGTAGTCCATATTTATATCAAAGTAATTTTCGTTAGTCAAGTAAAGTAGCATGAATATTATAATAGCTCTCATCCACCACCAAAAACATCGCAGTCATTCATGTACCATTAGTATTGGGTTGGTTAATGTAAATTGTAAAAGGGCATGGTATATCAAATGAAAAAAACTTGAGAAAATACAAGCACAGCATAAGTACAACATACAAATAGCTAAGGAGTATTTATTGCAGAATAATAACATTGCAGTTTATAGAGATATAATATGGTTACATGGTTTAAATTTTATTGCTCTTCATATGCACAGTGGTTTATTGATATGTCAGAGACCTGTGTACTAAAAATAGTATTAGTAGTCCCAGTAGTAAATAAATATTGCTGGCTTATGAATTAATGAGTGAATCATGCAGCTAGTTTAATTTACACTGACTCAGAGTGAGTGTATGAATAACTGAGCGTTGTATCCCTAATACAATACAATAGTCCATTTTATTTCTAGAGTTGTATTGTATCTGTATGCATGTAGACATAGTAGAGTCCCCACAGGTAGATTATATGTATACAGTAAGGTAGAAGTAAGTAAGAGAAACCTATATGGAAACCAAAGAGCTTGGGTAAACCAAGTCGAAAGAAAGAGTATAACTAATTGGGATTGTAAAAGTATTGTATTTGTGTGTCTGCAGTCGGTGTGGTCAGCGGTGGTGGTTGTTGCAACAAAATGTCAACGGACGAGCTTCCTTTACTTTAATTTTTATACATCTCTCTCACTGTCTCCCTCTTTGGTCTCCACGCTATTCACAATCAATGTACATTGACTATTTTCTTTTTTTATGAATTAGTGCATCAAGTCAACTAAGCTGCGTGAATCTCAACAACAAACCAAAATACAGAAATAAAATGCTAATGTTATTGTTGCTTTGCAGTGTTTGTAGTGAACTCAAGTCATGGCCCAAAGCTTTTTGCTCAGCTTAAATAGCTGCTGTTGGTTATTGTATGGGAATCGTATATCCTCATTCCAATTTAGTTTTCATGCGTTTGAAAAACCTGTGGATTGTACATGCACTTTTTTTAATGAAATCAGACTGTTGTTGCTGCAACTATATATGACAGTAAACAAGTACACGACAAGGTACAACTTCAGTCACACTACTTTACAAAAGGAATAAAAATAAGCACTGCACTTGCAGAATAGTGGATACAAGATATAGTAATGGTGATAGTCAAGTACGTTGAAGTTGAAACTAACGAACAATGTAGAATGTAGTATGCATACAATATGAGTACAAGGTATATGCCGCCGCCGCGGATTCATCTTAATTGTAATCACAGATACACATCAGCATTTATAAGTTTGATCGTGATTGCAGTTATTATTATTAGTTAGCATTTGACAGGAATTCTGCCATTGGAATTTAACTACTGGAAATGTCATGCGTATTAATTGCTGTAGTGCAGACACCATAAAACGCTGTTTCACATAGTATATCTGTCTGTACATAGAATATTATTCAAACTACTAGTAGAATTTTTACGAGCCATATATATTTATTATTATGAGTGCGTATACCTATATCATTACACTAATGTAAGTGTTTTATAGCAGAGAATGATTCATACACTGAAGAAACTGTAACGAGAGAAAGAGAACAATATGCATGGAAGAATAATAATTGTTGCAACTATAATACACAACTGAAGAAATATAGCAATAATGAACAAGCCAGGAAATACACACCATGAAAAATATTACTATTAGCATGACTAAAGGTGTACATAAAGTAGGTAGGTGGTAGCTGTGATGCTAGACTGTAGCTGCGAGTGTTTGCATTCATTCGGCTTAAAGTATGTTTGATAATAAGACTGCACAACTAAATGAATACAGGGTATCTACAGCATTGCTTTTAATAATTACCTTCCCAACGCAAAAGGCAATGAAACAGATTGCGAAAATGAACGCCAAAGGGGAATGTATGTACAGCTTTGCCTACAGATTCTGTAATTCTCAGATTCAGAAGGAACTAATATTCCATATTCCTTTGAGGTTTGCATTCAACGCTTGGTTGCAGGAAAAGCAACTGATTTTATGCTTATGTCAAGCACATTTGCACTGCACTTTCAATCAAAATTACATTTATGCCTGTATAGATGCATACAAATACGAGAAATTTATATTGTTGCTTGATATGTTATGTATAAGCGGAAATTTTTGGGGAGATGGGGTTCGTCACTGTACGCCTTTGTGTAATATTCGGAATTTTCATACGAGTTGGTTATTGTTGACTTTTGGCTGAGCATCACATCATTCTGCACAACACATGCCATGAAATTGAATCAAAAAGCCTTCAGTGTTCAGTTAGATAGAGTGATTTCAATGTGTACAAAACACTCTAGCACGGCGCAGTGGTTAATGGAACCACTCTGCTGTGCCTAATAAGTATATTCACTCAATTATTCTCGTGCTTTTCAACAGAACCATTACTATATTGTGCCAGTTTTATAATAAAAATCAAATTTTAAGTTTTTTGCTTGTTTCACGTGTTTTTAATTGACATAATCTTTAACTACGATGGAATACGTTCCTATAGTTTTATAGGACAAATGATCGCCAAGACCAAAAATGAGAAATATTCAGTAAATGTTTTCTTTCTTGCATATGGATTAGTACTAACTTGCGTGTAGAATTCCTAGCAATTGCTAATGGTTTGAACTTTCTTGAAATTATGTATGAATGATCATTCAGTGAAAACAAGTAAGACATGACGGAGTTTTGTGTTAACAAGTCATTGAATAAACTAAAATGTAATAAATATTTACAACGAACACGCTTTCTTGTTAAATACTGGATGTGTAGTCACAATTAGCCTGTGGTTAAACACATCAGAGCCAAGCAATTTACAAAACTTGTCAAATTTGTAATCAATTCTGTGAATGAGTGAGTGAGTGGCAGAGAAAAACAGAAATGAAGCGCTGTTGCAATTAAATTAGGAAAACTCTTTCCTGATTTCATTAATATTGATTTAGAAACTGTGTGTAGAGAGTAGTTAGACACGGACAAAGCTCTACATCTCTCATGAACCTTTGGAAGAACGGACAATGTGAAAGAAACCTAATAATTGCATGTGGTCATGTAAAAGACGAACAATTTAGAACTTCTATAACTAACTACACAAAATATACAAGCGATACGGTTTCTCATTTGTTTCACTGATTTACCAACCGTAGACCGTTTCACTTTTTATTTCCAATTGGCTTAATTGCATTTTTTAACTTGAAGACTATTTGAACCACATACTTTGTATGTGTATTCACAATCTCATCAACAAACTAAAATAACTGACCTGTAAAAATTAGTAAGGGCGAAAGCCACACACACTCATACACACAGAAAAAGAAACACCTCTCTATTGTATATATACATACGCAATAATTCTGTCAATTTGCAGCAGTCTGAATCTCTGTAGTTGTAGCGTGCATCGTCCATAACAACTCGACACCATTTACAGATCTACAGCACATTCTATTTCAATTTTTTCATAAATGCTAAAACGCATTAGTAGTGAACTACACTACATTGCAAAAATGTTTTATAATAAGCGTGTACTACATAATGTAATTCTGTGTCGTTTTTTGTTACAACTACTACTACAATCATTATAACAAGTAACCTCATAAAGTAGGAGACATGCGATGCTTTTATTATGTATAAGAAAAGTGCACAATATAAAATAAAAGTTATTTATTGCAAAATTATTAAACTTGCTGAGTAAATTCAAAGCAATCTTGTTTTGTCTGTTAATGGAGTAGATTGGATGTCATCATTATTATCCCATCTCATTTTTCTTCTCATATAAAATAATATTTCATTCCTATAACTATACTTTTGCCTTGCCTCGCTGGCTCTCCTCATCATCATCTTTAGCAGACCAGGAGCAAGACCAACTCGTTTCTCATTGTATAGTGTGTACGCCACTAAATAACAAATCACATGGCTATTTGGATTGGACGTCATGAATCGTTCCTATTTTTTCCATCGATCAAGAAACAAGAATTCGGTCAAGCCAAAACAACAATGCAATGCATGCAGCAACAAAAAGAGGGAATATTAGAGTGGAGTAGAACAAGTAGTCGAAGAAGAAGAATATTGTAAAGATATTCATACAACACCACCATGTACTTCTACAACAGAATCTACAATACACAAGAACAAGGCAACATACATAATAAAGGTAGGTACATGCTGTACAGGACTAGATGCGCATACAGATTAGATCATCCTGAGACACAACACTACAACTACTACATACTACTAGCACTCAGGTAAACCGTAAGCCGGATTGCCTTTGCCTATCCCAGTCGAGATCAACTTGGCCAAATGTAAAGTAAAACAACGTTATTATTGTTTTATTATTAAGAGAATCAACTGCACACCACAGATACATACGAAATACAGCAAATACCTATATAACCTACGAGGGAATGCAACAACACCAAGAACAACGCAAGTTTCTACTCTACACCTGACAAGACACCAAGGTATACAAGGAATGAATATACAAATACAACACACCGGTGTGTGGTGTGGTTTTTCTGTGTGTGCCCAGATAAGGGGGTCATCTTGCCTTAGGGGAAAGGTCAGTAACATCATGCAGTCTGCAAATGACCCAATCCTTTCTATTTATTTGAGTTCTTTTTGTCGCCTATCTCTCGCTTCGATCTTTATGTGTTCATGTGAACAGAGTAGGAAGGTAGTAGGGAGAACTAGCTTAGTTAGTACAAACAGAATGCCATTTCTGCATTTTATACCCACTGAAACATCAAATGCTTTTACCAAATGTCCATGTCCATAAAGTTTCCAAACACACTAAAATACAGCTATTGCAATGAAAAACTACGGGATCCAAAGTGATATAGTCTTCAAATCCTCGAAATTGTTTCCCTCTACGAAATGCAACGGGTTTTTTAATTTATTTCAGACGATAGCAGCTCTCAACTAAGTTTGTCTGCGAAGAATTCCTAATGCACGGACTGAGATTACATAGTTGTATTCATTTCTTGCAATAACCTTGTACTTTTGCATTAATAAAATTTAGTTCAGTCCATCCCACCTTTTCTATTAGCAACTTTGCCCATCTCGTCTCAACTACAGTTGGCATTGAAAAGTATCGTACATAAGAAATGGAAAAATGGATTTTCCTTATTTGCAATTGAATTGTAATGGTATACAACACAATCAGTGAAATAATATATTGTCTAGTAGATTTTTATGAAATTAGAAAAAAACGCTATATATAATTATCATATTATTATTACGTTGGCTAATACAGCCGTTGTTGCCGCAAATTATGGCAGGGGTAATCGTCATTGCAACAGAATAATTTGCTGATGATACTGTCGCAAACAAAGAAAAATCTAGTGTAGTGTGTATTGTAATTTTGCTAAATGATTCCTTAGGTGGCTATATATAAAATAAATGCATGTATCGCAATGGCTTTATTGCATACTTTTCTTGATAACTACATACAGCGTGTATTATTACTACTTGTATAATACACCCGGAGGAAAGCTGACTGTTAAACGTGTGTAAAATAACTAATAAGGAGGACAAACAGAATTTCGATAACATTTGCGAATATATTAGCGACTAATTGATAGAGTCGTCTAAGCGGGTATAATTTACACCTCTGTACATTAGCATATTCACTAAGCTTCCTTTAATATGTTCATTGTACAAGAATAACAACAACATAAACGTCTTAAAAACTTGGCAAACAAACGATGTAAATACAAATACACCAACACACTTCTATGTATGCATACTACTGGCACTACCCTGCTCCTGTACTTATAGCTCTTCACTAAGTGTTGTATTATAAAATAAATTGTGTGCAACTTATTATAAATCTACACTGTGTGAATGCATATATAAATCTAGCCTTTATATAATAATAATAAAGAAGTGCATGGTTGATACATAAAAACAAACACACACGAAGAAAACGAATGTAGTCTAAGACTAATGCTGCAAGTTGATAGCATCAAATCAGAGTTTACACAAAGGCAGACTATTGTTGGCTGTTGTATTATACACTGAAAGAGAATAGAAGGAGCCTAATAATAAATGGAACGTAAATTCAGCGAATAAAATAGATATAGCCATACCCAAGTGAAAAAGTAACATATTTATTATCTGTATCAAGTGTTAGGTAATTTGTGTTACTAGAGTTGTTGTAAGAGTACTCATGGTTTATATTATAGCTGTCGAGTTTCTACTGTTATCTGTCCTCCTTAAACAAACCAACAATAAGTGACTTGCTTGACATGGCACTCGTTCAGCCTAGCATTGCCTATTTGTACACATTTTTACACGTTGCATTACCTTATGCGAACTTTCCTGAGTCTATCCTTAATTCTTACGTGTTCTTTTTTGCATCTTAATGAGATGGAGACAGAAATTATTTTTTTCTTCAGGAAACAAGTATCATAATCATCTGTCGGTCGGATGTACAACAGCACTTGCACAGATAAAACACGTGTGCACGTCTGTCTAAGCACGTTTTGAACAAATACAAACATATATCATTGTTTGAGCTGGTTCAAACACAATAGGTGCATTATTTGGTTTGTGAGTACTTTCATAATGCTAAATTTGCATTTTATTTGGAGTACAATGTATTATACATAGGGCTGAGTGTATGTATTTGTAGTTGAGATAAATATCTGTCTTAGGTATACAGAGGGAGTGCTCGGAACAACGGTGAGGTAGTTTAGTTGTATTTGTTGTGAGTTATATTTGTATTCGTTTACAAATGTTCTGGTGATAATGATTAATTGAATCGAGATTGAAAAAGAGTCCTTGAAGCCAAGGAGAACCAGAATCCAAGGGAGATCCAACATAATCTTTCACCTATTGATAACTTGCATTTATTATTTGAGACACACCCTTTAGCTTAGTATTAGTGTCCTGAAAAGAGAAACCTAACGCAAACACACTTCACGAAATTTAGCTGCAAGTCCACTCTAAGGACAAGTGCAACATCGGAATATTTCATCTCCATGTACTCTCTAGTATGTGTGTAAGTAGCATTTAGTGTGTCTTTTTAAAGCTTTATTGTTATTAATTTACTCACACAACAAGTATGTGAGTGCATGCACATATTTGCATAGTGTGTGTACAATCCACTAGCAGTAGTGTGCTCGTCGTGATAAATAGAAATTGCAAAATATATATGGCAAATGGGGAGTGTGCGCAATTAGCCAATTAAGTCAATCCCTAATAAATAGGCAGAAAATGCACGTCTACTACTACGAAGGCAGTTTTATATGAAAATGTAAGGTTTGAGACGGATTTGCCCTTTACGATGGGATTTTTCTAGTAAAAACTAATAAAGAAGTTTTGGTTTTGAAGAAACTCCTTTCATTAAACTTTAACAACCAGCTTGTTACACCAACAATAAGTAGAAATCAGTTTGTTGTATAGTTGTGGGTTGATTCCAACACTCCAAGTGGTTCTGGCAGAAAAGGTTTCGTTCCTTCTTTAGCATTTAGTAATTCTATTTTAATTACTAGTTACTTTTCTCTACACATTGTATCTCACAGTGTACAAAATCCAAACGAAAAAAATGCTAGTAATTATTCTCCACTCCTCATCATTAAAAAACAATTTTCTTTGAATCCCTATATCTACGCGTTAATTTACAGATAATTATGACACGAACCTACTAATAAATTACAAAGACACAAACAACACGTAAATAGGTGACAAAGTTGAAATGCATCTATCTGCATGTACATACTGAATGCACATCAACCCCATGGTGATCTACATAATGGACCAACTTCCTTTTACAGATAGGCTTGATTGGTTTGATGCAAACCACAATAATAGAAGCGAAACGAATTGCATGTTTTTCAGACGATAAGAATAATAAATGTAGTAAAGCAATCTTCTACTTATAACCAATCAGGCCATGATATTTTAAACCTGTGCAATTCAAATGCACACAGGTCCCAGGGTCCCACTTTGCTACATTTCATTCAACTCGTGTGACAATTAGGCAACACAATATTAAAATTGCACTTGAATTGTCACCTTCGATGGGCAACATATAAAATTATAAACCAAATACTTGAACTACTTACATACTCATAATAATTCGTTCTACATTCAAAATACAAGATCTTATCAATAATGTAGGTTCCCTTTTAACGAAAGGAAACATCAGTGCACCCATTCCACAACAATAATAAATGCAATGCACTTGGGTATGGGATCATTATACAAAATACAAACCCTCACATTATAAATTCATGTAGTAGATTGTAATTATGACAGAAAGGATGGGATATTGCTACAAATAATCCTCTACCTATATACTCGAATGACTGACAAGCAATTTAGTCCGTGCTTATATGCCTTTATACTCATACAGTACAATTCTTGTTAACAAATAACCATGCAGTAAAAGTACACCTGTCAATCGAATTCTGTGTGACCCTAATTATGAAACGGTATGTAACAAAAGTAACGTTTCGTTTCTACTTCCTTAACAACATTCAGGAAGAAAATCATATTATACAAAGATATGTCTGAGAAAGTGATGCTCCTAATTTACAATGGTGTGGATGATTAGATTGAGAACTCCATTTACAACCTTTTCTCAAGTGTATGTAGGTAGGATAGGTATACTAAAATTACAACTATCAAAAATAGCATTGTAGGACTGAACGAGGATGAAGTAATTCTAAAATTTGTATTCACATTTTCAATTTCCTTAACAATTACTTAGAAAAACAAACCTCGAAACACAACCTGAAGTACATAAAAGTATTCTTGGTGCATATAGCAGCTTAACAAATTTGTATATTTGTATTATTCAAATTTTCTGCTAATGTGGCACTTCAACTGCGGCCTTTAAGTTTGTAATGGAAATGCTAAAAATATAAGTGAGATAATGATGATTATTTTTGTCTCAGAGTGAGTATACAGTACCTTAAAAAATGTAGACTTCGGCGAAGTCCTAAAGAAACTGTATGTACAAAGTGAGATCATTTACGATCCAATTAACAGTCAACCTGCACGAGGTAACGCAATTTGCAATGCCAAATTCAATGTTACACAACGTACTGTGTGAATAATACAAAAAGGCATGAAATAATATTATGGTTTGCCAATATGCAATATACCGCCCAAAAAACACAAGGGTTTATTATTTTAGCAGTATATAGCCAATATATTATGGCGTGTAGGCACCTACTAGCATTAGAGCATTACACACAACTTTACAACAACAATTTCCTAGCGACCTTCCTCTCTCTTAGTTTAACATAACATAAAAAACATAGCGGATTTTTCCATGCATGCAAATTGTTCATCTGCTGTAATACACAATGCTATATAGATCTACTACTCATATTAGGTGTAATGCGTCTTTTCTTTTACAAATCATCCCAATGTTGGAAGTATAACTGCATTGTAATAATGCTCAGAAGATAATAAGTCACTCATACATGGAACTTCTTGTACTAAACTGCGCAAGCAACACATACACAATGCATTTACTTACAACTACTACGATTATACAAATAAGACTACATAACGCCGTGAACTGCAAACTGATGCTGATGGTTTGCATTTTAATATTATTATACCTTCTACACATTTTAAATTATAGACTACTGTGTCAACTTGCAATTACACTCAGAAACGAGCGGCGACCTTAAAAAAACAACTACTGCATGCTCACATAATTTACCGAAGGTGTATATATATATTCTCTACAATATCATATCTATAGCACATGCATTTTCAGTAGGGATGGACAACTCTAGCTTTGTCATCGTGGAATTTTACTGTATGCCTGATGAAGAACAAGATGATGGTAATGATAATGATGATGATGATCTGTTACTCCTATTGTTGTTGTTAGAAGTAGTAGTAGTTGTTGTCCTAGCTTGATAGATGAAGAATGAATAAATTTTAAGCTGAAATCCATACAAACAACTAGCAAATTGCATAAATATTGTTTGTAACAATTCCACTGAGTAATAACCAGTACAAGCAAAAGAAACTCATTGGTGTATGTGTATTTATAAGTATGTCTTAATAATTCCAAAGAAAAACAGTAGTGTGTAGTATGTGAGTGTCTTTTACTAAAAAAAGACAAATGACTGCAAATTTTCATTTCATTGCTAAAGGCTTAGCAGAACTACACGATCATACATAAATATTCGATACACACAGATAGATACAACACAGCATCTCCAAATCAGCAATTGCTATAATATTATCACACAAGTTATAGCCATAGATTTATTAGCTTGCTTATGTTAGTAAAAGCAGTTCAGTTGTGTAGATATTTGTATGTACTTAGTGTGTTAGCCACCTAAATACCAGAAGATTATCACGTCCACCTCTATTGCCAACAAACATGGTTCTTTGTGTGAGTAGCCACACCGCGCAGTTTGCTAATGCTAACTGTAATCTAATTTGTTGATTCAGCATTGAGCAAAGTAAGAAGTTAGCAGTACTCAAGGAGACACTATGTGCTACCAGACCACTACACCATTAACCATTACTATAAAGCAGCTACATCCTTTACTTACTTTACTAGCACTTGAAATTACACTGCTACTCAATTCAAGTTAACTATACTTTTACAAGCAGTACTAGTACTAGTAAGATACAGTAAGTACACTTCTACCACTTACCCAAATATTATACAATTATGAATAATGCTACGGCTTGGTGTATGGTGCATGCATACTCACTTACCAACTGATGAGATTGTAGCCTAAAACTATTTAATCTCATAATATTACTTTGATGTTAATTCAAATCAACTCTTGTCTGCAAATAAGATTGAGTGTGGCGCAATCCACCTTTGTTACCTTGCTTGCTTTGCTCGTTGCTGGTGTACAGCTGTTTAGAGTTTGTCTATATGTTTCTATACTACTGCCACATCATTATCATTATCAACGGAATTGTCATTACAGCTTAGTAATGTAGTATGAAGTAGATTTACATAGAAATATCACTACACACAAGCAGGACTGGCACTAAAGCGATTTATATGGAAAAGAGTCCTTAGGCTTCTTCTGTCCTTTGGCCATTCATTTGAAGACAGGTGGTAGTGTAGTGATGAAGAAATACTCGAGACTTAATTGCTCCTAATTAGCAATCATTTTCTCATCAGAATTAGCACTGCTACGATGAGTTCCAGCTTTAGGCTTCTTATGTATTGCAACTACTAGTGGCAATTGTAAAAGTACCACAGGTATAGAATATATGCTATTGCCATTCTACAGAAGAGAGTGATAATACACAGCGGATTTAATTGCCCAACCACATTCTGTTTCCGTCTTTGCAATATTACCATCATATTATAATATAATATAATATAACACGATATATAGTCGTAGTATTTGCAACAAAGTACAAGAATACTCACACATGATATTTACAGTGTGTGATAGTGTTATAAAAGACTGTGTAAAATATGTATGTATGTACTAGTGGAATATTATTATAGTATCTGTAGTCGTATAACAATCATAATGACAGTGAGTGCATGTAGTACATGATGGTATCATCTCTGAACATAATATAGCACCCTGATGAGATAGGATGATGATGAGTTACACTTACTTAGTTGTGGTACACTTATTTTCCATGTATTCTATACAGCCCTCTCTCTCTCTGAGTCTGTCTGTGTGAGTTGTATGCTGTGTGGCTGTGTGCAAATTATGTTGCGAACCGTAATACACATAATGACTTTTAAGGTTGTAGTAAAACGTGGCACATGGCCGCATATACCGAAATGAAATGAAGTAATACGGTAACTAACAAAGTGCCACTAATAATAATCTACGTAAAAAATGAGAGGTTGTCCGTTGTACTTTTGTGATCAGATGAATGTAAATGTGTAATCTACTCATGAGGAACCCTTTCTCTTTTCTTTATGCAAATGGACAAAACTTTCTGCTATAAGAATCGAGGCAGTCGAGGCGAGTCAACTGCCCACTCTTCAAATTCCATCATCATCCTCATTCCCAAATATTCAGCTTCACACAATCCACTCCAATCTACTAAGCTTATTATTATGCATTAAATATTATTCGGCCCAAGTGCTACAAGTGTGTTATGCGTATTTAAAATAATAAAATCAACGTGATGTAAAAAGGTAAAAGTAAGTTTTAAAATCTATTGCAGTATAGTAAGTATAATGTTACATTAATATAATGTGAAGTACATTCTTTAGCACAGGTCTACATTCGTAAACTCGCACAATTATCAGTGATACGTATTAGCATTTGAAATTTCTAGAAATTATTACTCGATGCATAAGAAATGAAGAAGTAATTCTTGTATTGCAATACTAATGCAATGTGACTTATATCTTGTATTTAGTAAGTGTAGTACTATTTAATATTGTATTATTTGTTATTAGTACGTATAGACACCACCTTTGTGTATTTTAGAATGTATTCAAATATTGTAAGCATAATATCTATAGAAAAAATCTTAATATAATTGTATAGCGCAATGTGTGTACTATAGACATACAATGTACAATATGTATATAGCAGTTTTTTAGCTGCATGTTTCAATAATCGTATATAAGTTTCCTGATAGTGAATAAATAGCATGACAAGGCTTCGTTGGTTGTTGGTAGTGTGGTACCTGAAAGTGAATAAAAAGTGATTTGTTTCTTATTTTAGCTCAGCGTCTAAATAAAAATGGCATTACCTCATACTCTGAGTAAGTCTATACTCTATACACCAACTTACTCCGTAGCCGAGCAAAAACATGTATCGTAATTTATGTATGTATTACAAAAGGGAACCCATGGCGATTCTCGTGTAAATTCTAAATAAGCACATGTAAAAAATTAAAAATAGGAGTCAAGTCTGTTATACATGCATATGCTTTATGTACACGTTCTGTCGAGACAATTAATATTACAATATTTATATTACAACAGCGAGAATGAATGAAAAGGAGAGAAAAAAATTGATGGGCAGATGATTAAAATAGACAGCTTCACAAGCAGGTATTCAACGAACAGTTTAACTCCTAGTAGTACAGATAATGGTTTTCCATTATTAGTAGCGACTCACTGTAAAAGGATAGTGTAGAAAACAATCTACAATTAGCAGGATATCAATCAAAATCTAAACTGAAGTCATAGTTAATGTGAATGAGGATTTTTCCATCCTCTGACTCCATATTGTCACGTCTTCAACTCTATTAATAAATAAACTACAATATTTTGAATCCAAGTATGTAGGTAGCTATGATCGATGTAATGCACAGTTAAATACTTATCTCAAGCTTAAACCCTAAAATAATCCTAGATAGGTATAGTATGAAATGAATGTAAAATATTTTATATCATTATGATTGTTATTGTATAAAGTAAGGCAAACGCAATTATATCCAGATATGTAAGCAAATACAAATAACGAGGATAAAGAAAGATTGGAAGACCAATTAATTTTAGTTTGATGCGCCTGTCGATTTGCTTTGAAATTGCATTTGTGCTCAGCTTCGACTTGTGCATGATTATTACATGGGCATTCTTTTTTATAGCGGAAAACAGAACAATATTCTTTGTCGAACAATGCAACAGCGCATTGAAAATGTGTCGATACATTATATTTTGTTTGAGGCGAAGTGTTTATGATCGAATGGCAGTAGCAAAAAGAAATTTGGCGTTACATTACATTACATTAGTAGTACACAGCCAAGCTCAGAACAACTTGTATTGTTATTATTTGCTTGACTGGTTTGGAAGATGTCATGTCATGGCGATACGACAATACTCAGAAATTTCAAAATTTCTGATACATGCAGTAGCAGACTCAAACTACAAAGTATTCACACTACCACTATATTGAATTGTACACAGCTAACTATTTCTTGCTCACCCGATTGTTTATGATATCAGAAAAGTAGCAGCTGCGGTGGCTGCTGTGTGTGTACAACAACGACAACGACGACTACCATGAGATCATGATGGCGGTGTGGTGTTGCTTGTTGTATGAGTAATAGTCAAAAAGAGTGTCCGTATACAATACAGCTTGCAATTTCTATTCCACTGTTAAATCATGCTGTATATATTTATACATTGTTAGATACCTATCTACTAAAGATTTTCTAAACCACTCATTGTCAGTTGCAAAAATCCGTCTCAAGTTTTAAACCATTGAAAATAGTAGAGCATATAATGCAGTAGGTACAGACTCGACACACACACAATTCAGAATAGAATCAAACGTGCTGTCTTGGTGTTGTAAATACGGTTCGACTAATTGCAAATCGTAGATAAATTAATGGTTATAGTGCATTATTTTATAGTGCAAGTATAAGCATGTTCATTGCATGATATATCTGTCTAGTTTCGTAAACATAGAAATTGAATTTAGTTCTTGGACGCAATGCAATAGACTACAGTGCAGTGTAAAAGAGAATGGGATATAATTGCGCTATGGAGAAAACACATGGATTCGCATTATACGAGAGATATGGATGTGAAAGGGTGTTTCCTTTCTGTATCTGTGTGTATCGTGTTAAATAAGGATTGAAAATTAGACTAAAGAGGATTTTCCTTTTCCGTTGATTACAGATAAAAGTGACTTGAGCAAAATGAGAGCGATCTTTATCGTTAATATACTTATGTGTTTTGCTTCATCCTTTTAACTAACTACTCCTATATTAGTACACTTATATTCCACACTATATATACACCATGTACAAACTTGTAATACTTTAGTATAATAAATGTAATGTACCTATATATTTTATCATATACTTAGAAAGAGTAGTTCTTCTGGTACAATAATATATGATCTACTACTACAATGCGTTGTATGCATACAATCACCGCATTATGCCATGTGAATCTATGCTGCTGTTCAACACTTCACACACATCACAAAACTACAACAAATGAAATGAAACTTCGTACATGAATTTATAGCCACATCATGGCACGATACGAACACTGTGCTTATACTTATACCTACGACATCGTCGATGAGGAACAACCCCGTCGTCGTCGTCGTCGTCGCGTCATTGTCTATTTGTAGGTAACAGTGTAACAGACTTGAAATGAAGCACTTTACTTGCTACTATATGTGACAGACACCATGTAGTACTTGTACTTTTCTAGTAACAATGAGTATGTAAACACAGCGCTACATTCCAAGTGAGATTTTACATATAAAAAAGAATTCTCCACGACAGCCCATCACTATTTCACTTTAGTTGATAATAGTAATACTGCATGGTGTATGTATTCTACGTATGTACGTGAGTTTTAAATCTGTGGGGTAGTTTTGTAGCAAATGCTGTTCAGCACACCATACAATGTAAGTACAAGAGTAATACACACTGAGCAAATTGCATGAGGAATGATTTCATTTCACTACACAGCAAAAATTCTCTTGACGTTGATAATAAGGTATAACTAACCATTTTCCGTGGTTTTTGCTACGGTGTGGTGTGATGTGAGCGTGGATAAAAATATTCATGATTCTATAAATTCTTTCTTACACAGTCAATAGGAGCTACACAGAGGCATTATGGCTCTAAAGCTTCTTTGCGCCTGCTACCTCAATATTTATTACCTCACCAGTTTGTACTTTGGTGAATGCTGCTATTTTTAAGCTGGTAAAGAGACAGAATGATTGATTTTTATGTTGCGTTTATATCATCGTTAGTATTTCTTTGTGTGCAGTGTACATGTCTGTATATAAAAAGTGTTAATACTAGTAGAGAATTACTGATACTAATCCTCGTTCTGTGTGAATTACTAATCCATACAAAAACAAATATAATGCTGGGAGACATCAATGAATTTCGCGAAGTAATGGTCATGGAGTTTTTGGTAGTTAGTGAAGTATTCTGTGACTGTGTTGATTTTTGTTGCAGTCATTGGACATAAAACCTGTGATTATTATGACAAACACAAAAGCAGGAGCACACAGAGTGGATGTAAATATAAAGATATCTGTTGAGCATAATAGCATGAAGGGGTGTGCAATGTGTTCATTGTTTTCTGTGTCGCTGTGGACGCAATCTCCGAATAAGGTGTGATAATTACTACAATAGTGTTCTAAATGCGTTGGCAGGTTGACAAGTGACGTGAATGATGTCAGTATAAATAAGCAACAGATGTAGTTTTAATTAAACTCCTTTTCGTTGAAAGATGTTGCTGTGTGTATTTCGAAATCCTTAATCGCTAAATCAACCTTGGCTACCAATTAAGCTAATTGTATATGAAAATGAGCAACACATGACGTAAATAATATCAGTCAAGTCTCTCTAGTCAATTTGAGAATAAAATATTGTGTTCACTTCAAGTTTCATGCAATGTTCTACTATAACCTATGTAACTATATAGCACCGTACACATAAAATAATAATTTAATGTATGCAATACTAACAACACTTCGTCATCCCATCTCCATATTAAAAAAACTTTCATCATATGTATTATAATAATATTTCTGCAGTGTCTTACAGCTATATGCACTTAGTATCTTATAAGTGATGTGTAATACACATAGAGCACACGTGTATTAACATGTAGCTATTTTCTTTACACCCTTTATCGACAAAAACTGCTCAGCCAATCGGCAAAGATAACTAAAATGTACAAAGCACTGTGGCTCTATGGCTGTGTATGAAATAAGTGCAAAATCACAGACAGTGTAATGCTCAGATTTATTTTGCTTGTAAGCACGAGATGGTTTTGTGTGTAATGGTTACAGTGGGAGTAGGTAGTAGATACATTGTAGATACGTAGCAGACACTTGGCTATTGGCTGCCTTAGTTGTATGTGCATACGAAATAAAGCTATGATTGAAATGTACGATTTATTGCATAAAACATATCATCTGGTGTTCCAAGTGATCACCAAAGCGTAGAGAATCGGGCATTGTTCTTGAAGCGTTACACTCAACCCTAGATGTATGGTAATGGCATGCAGTCCATGTATCATCTGCTCAACATAATATCTTCCTCATCACTTCCTCTTACTCTCGTGTGGTAATATTACACATAACAGCCGCTACTGAATGTGCAGGAATGCAAAAATCTAACATTAAATACACTTTGAAGACATCTATCCATCTGACTACATTGCAACATTAGAGAGGATATTACTCTTTCAAGGGCTAAAAAAATCTCAATACATTACGAGCTGTGCATTAGCCAGTCTATAGTGTACTGCAATTCAATTTAGCCAATTATGTACAATAATGTTTGTTCAGCAAGACTTAACACTTTCCACCATACACATACTCAACAAAGTACAAAGTTTCCATATGACGCTCAACCAGCAGCTGCGAAAATCTTCAATGCAAAGCAGTTACAATTCGGAAACAATGTGTTATCTTGATGGGATCAAAATTCAAAATACAAACTCCCGTACTCAAAATTAAGTTATTTTCTTTCACATAAATCCAAAGTCATTCTTATTAGATACTGAATTCCAAAATGTATTTATTGGAAGCGTTGCTTAAACCCATATGGAAAATATAATTGGCGATAAGTTGCAGAGTAACATCAAATATCAAAATGAATGGAAGATGAGATTTTGTACTCTTAGAACTTAGAATGTCTACTAAATAATTATATACTTTAAAATGAAAACTAGAAACTTGAAAACATTTGCAAACAAGAATAGTAGGTTTGAGGTTGAGGCTAAAGAAACCATTTTCAATGTTATTTGTGTAGTGTCGTATGCATTAATAGTGCGTAGGAGATTTTCTAGAGTAGGTATTTACATGATTTTGAACAAACTGATAATCATAAAAAACAAAAACAACACTTCCGAGTTTCTAACCACTAAAATAATGAATACATCCACTAAACCCCTATTACACGTTTTCTCCAGCCAATTAGAGACAATTTATTAACCCATCCTCAACTTTTTAATGTTAAGATGGCATTTATCCAATTTGGTTAATTTTGATTTCTTCTAGTGGCTTCGCATGCTAATTTCTAATGTGAGTGATTTATCTGTATAATCTTGATGAATATATTTAAATGCAAAATAAATGAAATAAATTTCCTTTCCGGAAAACCAGTACACGTACCTACATTGTGACTTTGCATGATAGAGATTTCAAAAAGAGTGCAGCAGAGCAGTCTGTCTCTTTACACAAAGGACTGCTGCAAAATAACTAACAGCATTGTATTCCAAAGTTGAAAGATTAAACTTTTCTATGTAGAGGACGTTGTAACTACTTATATGAAATTATTGTGCTTCCTATATGCAGCACAGTGCATTCATCTATAACTTTATTACAAACGTAGATAGATTGGAGAATCGAAGGCTTGTCTGAGATAATTGCAATGAATTTTTAGGACTCCTATACTATGGCACTTCAAAGGAAAACATTCACGACAGTGGACACAATGGAGCATTAGTGCATTGAATGGAATGACGATCGAGTAAAAGACTTTTGGTCTAGTATGTAGGGAGAGAATGTCATGAACACATAATTATAATATTTGACGATGGCAGTTAGTAGTGGACTGCATCTCCTTACTAACCATACATTATTATTCACACACACACAACCAGACACTCATCCCCTATAAAAATCTCATACTTATACACTACAAGTACAAGACAACGTCCACGACAATAAATGACGATGAAGAATGTGAGACTATATATATTGAGATTGGATTTGGTCTGTCCCTCTGCTCAACACTATCAACCTCTCCTACAAGCCATTATATATTGTTTAGCACATTGCATCCCATGAAATAAAGAAAGACAATTGACTCTGACTTGTTTCTACGCCACTATAAACTACTCTTAACTACTTATACTTACAAACACACACTTAAACTACACAGAATGCACCAAACACAATGTTCATTCTTCATTGTAAAGATTTCTCCTTTCTCTGGTCATCTTATAAGTAGCTTTGAATTTTGCATAAGGATAAGGACAACCAACGCTGGCTCTCAGAAGGTTCTCTTAAAGTGAAATGAAATGGGCACAACAAGTTTTAGTGACACTTTAATATCAACATGAGTTCTTGTTCCTCAACAACATTGTCTGTCGAGTCCATACTCTTTCTGCTCCTAGCACCTTCATACACAGCAACATACTCCTGCTCTTCTCTCTCTACAATGCAGATTACGTTTATACAACGTAGGATATTATAGTGTGTAAGAAAGCCAGTTGTTTTCTTGCTGGTGTACGCTAAGTTCAAACCCAGTCCTTCCAACCCACATTAGAATGTCCGTTAATTTATGACCTTTCCGACGACCCACTGTGGACGGCTACGGCTAATAATTCTAAGTGGGACATAATAACATTACTGCATGCTCTCATGATCATCATCGTTGTTCTTTTAAGACCAATGCTTGCTTAACTCACTGACTGGTCTGCTAAAGCACGCATTTCTTTACTGTAATGCACTATGCACTATATACATTAGGACTAGGTGTATATAGTTGTAGTAGTGCAGACTTACAGGTATGCTACTCAAAGGTATACTACGTGTAAGGCATTATCGCCACATAATATGAGACAACCATAATCTTGAGAATTCACCGCACCTTTTATTATTCTTTCTTGTGTATCATCTGCACAATGCTAATATGCTACACTGTATGCATACTAGCATTTAATGCAACAATAACGCAGAGCTCTCTGGCTCATCTTTATCTTGCAACAACAACAACAGGCTAATCATACAACACAAGTCTCAACTGAAGTAGGTGTAGGAATGACTATCGTGTATTATATTCCTCTGCACTAAAGCTACACACACAGATACATACTGCGATAAAATGAAACTCTTGTCATTTTAATAACATATTTGACACAGTCTTTGCGTAATCTTGAGCTATATAGTGTAGTGGTGGTGGTGAAGGTGGTTGTGGCGGAGAATGGACACATGGAGTATAGAAATTCCATGTGAGATGAGACACATGAAATGAAATGTTTCTGAATAAATTAAATAATTCATTTACGCACACATGTCTCAGGAGTCGACTGGATAACCGGTCTGTAAACACTGGTTTCGTATATACTTCCGACTCAGCATGTTCAATCTTTATGCAAAAAACTCGCATTTTTATTCATCCCCCTCATTCTTAACTCGCAATCCTTCCTCAGCTTCACAATATCTCCTTTGCACGAATAATTGTGTACATAAACTCTTATAGAATGGGATTCAATGGCAAATCACTTTGTATGAACTCGTTATGGATAATTGGTTTAAGTAGGTATAGGTACTTGGAAATATTATGATGAAAATAGCTGTAACGTAGCTACACGAAATGAGTTTTGAGAGCATTAAAAATCTGTTATATATAATATCCGTGTGTGATATTAGTAATATCCACAACACATTAGTTGTGTTCATTATGATATTATAACAATAGATGTACAGTATAATAAAATATAGCAAGTATGAGGTTTGCACAGTTAAAACATACAGTGGAAAACAATAATCCGTATACGGAGTTTGTGTGCAGTACAAATATAACCACATGTACGTACACCATAGCTGACTGACAATGAGGAATAAAATATATCTACCTGTCGTAAAAACAACTTCACTTTCATCAAGTGTCATTCATCCCTGTTCTTTGATTGAAGCAATTCCCCACCATATGGAAGTGCTGGCAAGGAAAGGATTTTTGAAAAACATAATGATTTATTATTACCCTTTCAGATGCTCAACCAAACTTCAATTTTCGTTTTAAAAACTGGCTGCAGGTGAAAAAGCACTTGTTAAATCCAGCCAACCCTTGTTTTATTACAAGGAATTTCTACATCCCATAATATCTGTGCTCATAGACATTTCTGACATTTTGTCCACTGTTGTGAGTGTGCGTGTGTACGTATAATGTGTAACTGTGTAGTGTAGATAGCGTTAACATGATCCACACCAAGGAAATAATATTCTGAAGGACTACAATAGAAACTATACACACAAGCAGTAGTGGTGTATCAGTTTTCATGCCTTGAGCCGTAAATACTTACGGTTTCATACAGCTACAAGAACTTAGGACTTTGCTGAGCATTGAGTGAGTGAGGGATGTTGATGGGGATGGAAAATATCGTTGTGTTTTGTGTTACTCCATCCTCCGAATTTCTTTCAGCTTCCTTTCATTTTTTATCCCTGTCTGTCCTGTCTACATCATTTCATTCCACCTCACTTCGTCTTGTGTGAGCAGGTGAGGAACTACACGTACAGAACTAGAGGAAATGCCATTCCCAACTATTCTTATACCCATTACACCACTCGACTCTCCTGCAATATTATTAAACATACAGACATACAACTCACATACCAGTCTCTCTTCTTCCTAACTCACACTTCTACAAAATTCACTCACATTACTTGTGCTTGTAGCATAGCATAATAGAGCTATACGACTAAATGACATACCTAAGCACTTATCTGTGTAAAATATATAATAATATACTTTTGTGTACCATCATATACTTCCAACAAGTGTATATGTGTAATAGTTAGTAGTGTAATAATATTATTGGTATTTTACAATTCTCGGGGAGTAATAAGTCTACAGGTATTGCTGTCCTTTCTGTATCTACCTCAGCCACCATGCAATAACATTGTTCCATTACTCTTTAGAGATTCTTATTGTGGAAGTGGAAGCTTTTAAGTTGCTGAACACCCGCAGTTGTTGCTTTTCCATGCAATGAATTTCTACAATATGAACAAGTAGTCTAGTAGTAAGTAGTATCTACTAGTTGTCCGTCGGTGTATTGACTTGATACAAGTCTGCTGGCAGTCTCAGTTATAAGATAATGTCGTGAACTGGCCATTCTGGAAAGTCAGGGTCACACAGAGTAATTCTATGGTTATAGAAAAATAGTGTATTGTGAGTGGAAACAGTGTAGGTGTACACAGAAATGCAATAATTAACTAGGTATATGTCGTAAATATAATATGAGAGCTTTTACAAATACAATAAAATATGTTAACAATGAAATGTTGATTATTATAGCAACATTAGTCGCTGTTACAGTTACACTGATAAACGCATGGCTTCTTATAATATAATAATAATATTAATAGCATAGCTACAGAAAATAGGCGTGTATTTTGTACACATTAAATCCCTACTTGCTATAATCATATATATTGAGAATATTTTACTATGTACTATAGCTGGCTTTATTGTGAGTATACATAAAGCATGCATGGTTCATGTTTGGATGTAATGGACAGCGTTTATTGACAGTTTCCTGTGCCTTGAAGAATGTAATTGTTTTCTTATACCCACCCACCTAACTGCGTGTCATTGACAATGAATTTTTCAACTGAGTCAAGAGTCTAGTGTATAGTCGGGTGCAGTGCATGCACCAAAGAGAAATAATGCTATAAGTTCTAAGCCGAGGGATGGCATTAAGAGAACAAGGACTCACTAATAACTTACATGAATCTCTCTCGTACTACTGATACACTTTGTTTTTTCCCCGATTATTAAAGTATATTATGTATACACATAATCAAAGAACGTTTTTATGACTACTTGTTAGCAATAGTATGGTAGTAGTAAATAGTGCACTTGTGTGTGTTGTGGAATTACCAATAATATTAAAGCCAGACTGATGAAACATAATAATAATAATAAGACAGGTAGTTAAGTATGAAATGTGAAAAGTATACACAGCGTGTAACTACTTGGCTACTTATAGTTTAAGTTGTGTTTAAGAGGCTTGTATTATTTTCCTTTGCCTTCAGCATAGCTGTGCTGTGTATCTGTATGTAAAGGAAGAAGTAGTGGTACATTGAGTCAAGTAACTATTTAAGGTAAGTAGATGTAAGAAAAATGCAGTAGTATATTTTATAGTGAGATCTCACCATCAACTATTTATTTAAGTAGTTCAACGCATTCTACATGGAGACTTTACAGGATGGGATGAATTGAAATGGAAGTTAGAATCGATGTAAAGCAGTTGGAGGTTGGTGAGAAATTGGACGGTAGTCTGGGAATCCGCATTTCTCATTACATTTCTCATTTCATATTCTTTTGTTCTCAATGTAGCTTTGCGGAGTAACTACTGTATTACTATAGCATTATTCTATACAGGAGCAGCAGAGGCAGACAACGCAGATAATTTCAAGTGTCTAAATGTAAATTCTTGTGTTTTCTGTGTGTGCACGAATGTAGGTAGGAGTATAGATATTATATTAGGAAGTACAAAGCTATGGTAATAGTAATAATTGAGTGTTGGTTGAGTCAAGGCACAAAATCAGGACTTGAAATCATTAAGCGTCGTGTAGGGTTGCGTTTTAGTTTCTTTCGTATTGCGTTGCATTACTTCACATTGCCCAACAAACGGCGTACCTAACCAAAGGAAACTTTGCATTTTAATATCGTAGAAAAAATAATATTTGTACGAGCACAATATCCGCTCCATGTTACATGAGACTGTACTATATAATAAAATAAAGTACAAGATTTCATAAAAACTAATAAAATTATATATGTGCATACTGCATACATAGTTATATGCTATTGCTCCTGTGCTATACAATATAGGTGTTCGACAGTATTTGGGTTGATACCCTCACATGATGTTAGTGTGGCATTTATTAACATACTTTTATTAACTAACTTTATTTCATTCTTACACGAATAATGTTTTCATTGTGGCTATGGTTCAAACTGTAGCGATGTAGTCAACAAACAAACGTGCCCATTAAATGCACAAAAGGCAAAGGCACATACGCTAAATGTAAAGGCATGTATGAATGAATTTGTATATTTTATGTGTGATTCGAATCTTCTACTTGCCATATGTGATCTGATGCATGTGTTTCTACCAGTTTAGCAGAACTGGTTGATTTGCTACGAAAGAAATACACAGTGGTTAGTTCAATAGCCACCAGTAGTAGTAGTAGAAGTAGGAATGAAGCTAGTGTTTTTTTGTTGGCAATGTTTGCAAGTATTACAATAAATGTTGACACGAGATTGTCCAAATCATCGTAATATATAATTTAGCATCATGGATTGTTTGTACAATGGATGGAGGAAAATTGAAAAAGATAGCAAAAAAAAAATTTGTGTAGGTACTGTAGAAGAGTAGATTGAAAAAGGAATTGTATTGTGTCTCACTAAAGAAAATTACAAGAGCAAGCAGAAATTTGACATAAATATTGTATTAAACAAGAAAAGGCACTTTTGCGAGTCAAAAGTTGTGACTGAGTTTTATAGACGCAACATATAAATAGATAAAGAGAAGTTGAGAAAGAAAAATACGTAGTAGAGTTATATTTTAGCACCAGTTGCTGGCGTAACACATTGAACAACAAAACATGTACAAATCCCTATGATGCGATTATTTCAACAAAAATCATTAAAAATGCATTGTTGACCTGCACGCTCCATAAGCTTTGGTGGCCAACAACTGCACATCTCTTGTGTTTCTGTATAATGATATGATTTTGCTATCAAATTATTGCCAAATGTTTTCCTTGTTATTAGCGTTTTATTTAACTGTTACAAGGAGATTGACCTCTTATGATTTTCGCAATAAATAATAACAATAATATTATTCTATAAAGGATGTTGCGATGCAAGTAAAATATTTATGAATACAAAATAGTTCATATCTACAAGAAAAAGTTAAAAAAGGCTTTATCTCATTTTTCATAGGGTTTTTACTACTTATACACAACATGCATGCATGCAACACTACCACACACCGTACCTATCTATAGCATAGCCAATCCACTCAACCCTATTTGCTCACACAGTCTCAACTCTATGTTTACACAGCTAAATTAATATTGTGTATACATTTCTAGGCAAACACTAAACAGCAAACACAGCAAACCTACACAACCTCCTTTTTCATTTCCATCTTGTTTAATTGAACACACATAATTCAGAAGGTATGTAAATCATGTTTCTGCACATCTTTTTACGGGTTTTATCAAACCAAACATCTCCCCTCGCAATATCCATCCATTTTCATGTGTAATTTCCCAATTCAATCTCAGCCTACCTATATAGGTATCTACATAGGTAGGTAAACTCTGAAACTCCTATAGCGTCTGTTCATCTTTCTGTGAGATGGGTGCCAAAAGCGATGAGAAACTTTTTACAAACTGCTCAAATAAATAAATTCACATTTCTTATCAGAAGATTTACCTAATTCATCTTGTAATCAAACATGAGCATGCAATGCAATGTATATATAATAAGTACATGTGAATGTAGCAATAATAATAAACCCCGATTTAGCCAATCTCATAAAACATGAAACACCTATTGCAATGCAGTATCAAATACCAAACATTTTGTTTTCATGTAATATAATATTTTCCATTATTACTAATATTATTAGTATTTGCCTGAACTGGCTACATAGCTGTACTAGTTCTTCTAGCAAAGAAGTCAGATAAGTCTAATTGTAAGTAATCTCTAGTAATTATTATACCGACCGACCAAGCTTCAAGCTTGACCAACATGCATGGTAAAAGACACAACACTTATCTCTACCACTTATAAGAACAACAAACACTAGTGCATGTGTACAAAACTATTGATACATATATAACACCATACGTTTACACATTCACATTGCATTTCATCCATGCATAAACACACACATAGTAAAGCTAAATGAAAAACAACCAGAATTCGAGCATTACAAACATTAGGCTTCGCATTTAATGCAGTGCTAGATATCTACGTTGAGAGTTATGTGAGACGATGTTGTTGAGATGCACAGACCTACTAAGAAACACGGACACCAACATTAGTGCATTAAATTAAATGATGAAGACGATGAACGTAGAAATCTTTGGATTGCACTTGAAAATGAATAAGCTTAGCACAATAAATGAGGCCGTGACACTATATCAACTATACGAAGCTACCTCGTGTTGTTTGCACGGACTGTATTGTGTGTACCTCACAGCTATTTCATTGACTCTCTGACTCTGACTTTAGCCAACAAGAAAAATCTAATACACTCTGCATGTTTTACCTGCACACTCTTTCTACATTAACATCATTACATCTATCTAGTATCAAGTCATACCTATGCAAAACCTACTTACCATTTTAATACCAAAGAATATACAAACTAACTTGATTTATGCAAAAGAAAACTGACATCTTATAAAGATTCTTAACAACAGAGATGTGTACGCTTAGTACCTATAAGATTTAATGTGATGGATGTATGGATGTGTACAACATATCTGTATATATAAATATATTGTAGAAAAAACGCAAGATAATAACAGTACAATAATAATAACAAAAATAAAATAACAGCAACCATGTATATGCATTTGTAGTATGCACAACTTTAAGTGAAGGAATAAATACTAATAAATAAAAATAATGATATGGATTTTTCATAAGTAGTAAACTGAAATTTTAAAATGTGCAAGATTGAGTTTAGCTTACACAATTCAATAGATACCAATAACAATAACAGATATAATAATAGTAATAATAATAATAAGCAGAATACACTATTGTACGTTTGAAGGTGAAATTCATTGTGCATAATTAAACTATGGTGAAATATAAATATTAATTTTGTTTACCTTCATGAGATAATAAGAATCCAATCCGATATTAAAATGATAGTGGTAGTAGCTCCAGAGTGATTCTATTAATACTATGAGCACTTCACCGCTATATTAAATACAATTTGCAATGCATGCATGCATTTCCAGTATATTCATGTAATGACAACAATATACAAATGATATTTGCACCTTACTTAAAACTTCACTCTCAATTTAGAAATTTGATACAAGATTTCATTGCACAGAACAAGTCTATTGGTAAAAAGTGGATGTTAAAGATTCCTCTACATTTGCACGAGATTAAAGTTTAGGGTTTTTCATAAAGTACTGTTAGATAGTGACTGAACTTGCTCCACACATTCACAGTAGAATAATTACTTGTATTGAGTTTTCTAATCACATTTTTTAATGAGTGAGCATTTAGAGAGACACACATGCAGACAGAGTAAAAAGTCACCACACGAAGTATGCGAACTTTCTTCTTGAGTATAAAACGGATAGGAAGTAATTAGGAATAAGTGTCTTTGTCACACAAGGTAGTTACTCCTTGACAAATTATTATAACATATATATAATAGAATACATAGATAACTACTGTTAAACCAAGTGTGGGGCTATGAAATACTTGTTTGTCAATTTCCACTTGTTTCTTGCTTGCACTTGTAAGAATTTAGTAGGAGGAATAGAATAATATAATATTATAATAACCGTAATAAACGTTAGCCACGCAATGACGCTTTTAGTAGGTTAACTTGAGAAGAACTTTTGCGGAGCTCCTTAAAAAGCTTATTCATATACAGATACATACAACATACAAGTATTAGTAATTTAGCAAACAAAGGGTTTCTTATTCTCTTGTGTACACAACATCAATTGTTTTTTAACAAAGGCATAGTAGTGCCAATACAAAGGTGTACCTATGCTAGACTATGCGTCTCTATGTATGAAACCACTCGCAAACCAACTAAGTGACTAACTAAGCAAGAAATCCAATGTAACTTAAAACTAGTATGTGAGTAAAAACGCACTGTTGAAACTATTTTGCAGAGTTTAACTTAACCATGAACTATTAGTGCTAACAGTAGAACACACCAAGCAATAGTAAAGAAACAGTGACGACGACGACGACGATGACGACGGACACAATTGCAGCAAAAGAGTTCCTCTTAGCAGCGAACTTGGTGCACAACTAAACTAACTATTCCTCTTGAGACAAGAACAAGCTGCGCCGACTTGACTTGTGTGTTGTTCTTCGCCCTGTAGTGTAATTTCAATGCAACAACACAGAATACCTGTAGTTTGTAGTTGTAGTACTACCAGTACACACAACAACCAATGCAACAAAATTCTCAACTCGTATAAAATATATCTTACTTACTTGATTACCACCATACGTATGTACCTTCACCACGAGTACCATAACAACACAATAAATACTACTACTACATACTACGAACTACGTCTACAGACTTTACACACGACTCTAAGCTACTCACTATTATTCATTGTTAAAGCCAAAGCACACTCAGTTTTCTTCCTTTGCACTTCTAGGTTCTATACCAATGCACTCCTCACACACGTACATATACATAGATACATACCTTGCCAGTTAAACTCTTTACTGTGTTGGATCTTGAGTTCAGGTACTCTCTCAGGCTGTCTCAGCTGCAAAAAGCATCGTCATCTTCCTTTACTGTAACAGATAGCTTAGTTAGTTGCATTGCTACAGTACTCAGACTACCTTTGCAGTTCCTCTATACAGGTAGTACTGGTAAGTAGCTCTGAGTATTATTCTCATTCTTCTACAACACCAGCACACTACAACTAGTAATAAACTGTGTGTACATTGTACATGGGTTGAATGTATGTGTAGTATAGAGCATATAAAATATGATGTGTAATATACTTTACAAAAGTAACTTGCCTTTGGTTTCGTTTGTGTGTCTCACTATTGTAGTATTACTATTGTGTATTGTGTTTGGAATGGGTGATAGTGATATATATTGTAGATAGTATTCTAGAGGTATATAAAGGTAGTATTGTCGTGTTATTAGATTTAGAGGTACATGTAGTGTCTGTAGTGTAGAAGCAAGTAGTGGGGTTAGGGTACGGGCGGAAAAGATTTTCTAATCGCCTCCCTTGAGACAAGTGAGACTTCTTCAATTTTGGTATTTATTTTCAAAGGTGAGTTGTGGAAATACGTCGTAAAGGAGTATTAGGTCTAAATGTTTCTTTCAGCATTAGTCAACAGTTGAGGAGATTGTCAGGGATGTATTTTATTTACTTTGTTTGTGTGATGTAGTGTTATAATAGAATGTGTGTTGTGGTATTTTTACAGGGATGACATATTATATAGTTTAGTTTAGTGATCCGAGAATAGAAACTTGAAACCCTTTCAGTTTCCCTTATTTGCCTGTGTAATTACTTGTCATTGTCATGAGTTGCCGTGGGGAAAAAGAAAACACGTAGCACATTGTTTTATTTGTCTTGCTTAACATGAAATAAATACTATTTACTTTGCTTTTCCAATTGTCGTCTCAAGTCTCAAGTCGAGAATGTCCACGGCTTTGTAAAAACTGTTTCGCAGTCGCGTAAAACAATGCATTCCACTAAGAATATCAAAGAAACCTCTTTTCATAGAAACGGTGTTTTCAGTCTTTTCCCGGTTTAGTCACTAATATAGTTCACATATAAAACTGCTACCAACTATTTTTTTATGTAAATAAAGATCTAAATGTTCTATCTAAGCAACATTTATGTATCTACGTGTACTAAGTCAGTGCTCTGGTTTATAGTTCGGGGCAAAATGAGAGAGAAACTTCCAGTACTCTGAGCAGCAAAAGTAATGAGCTGATTAGAAAAAGATGTTTATAATTAAAAATTAGCAACATCAGCAATTAGGAATGATCAAATGATAATTTTCGAAACTTTAAGGTTTTGTAAACGGTCGTAATAAGGAAGTAATAGTGCTACTCAGAATTAGCCTCTGAAACTGCTATAACGACTGAAACTGCTGATTCTACTTTTCGTAAAAGTAGA
>JAQFYB010000460.1:0-53795 GCA_034694085.1 Pogonognathellus longicornis
TACATCCGGTATCGGGTCGTTGGTTGAACCTGGTACCGGGCCACTTAATTTTTTGAATCTTGTTAGCATGTGTTAAGATATCATGCTAATGTTGTTTGTTAATGGTTACTGTTGTAACAATATTTTGCATTCAATTGTGTGCGTTAGATTTTCATGTATTGACGGTGGATGAAATAATCCAGTTTTTCTGTTCATTTCATTGAAATCAAATCAATTAATCAAATAAACTGTACCTCAACTTCCATGATTTCTGGATAACAGATCTTTTCACAAATGAGTTGAGCAATCCGGTCTCCAACTCCCACTTTAAAATCCTCATCCCCATGGTTGAAAAGGATGACTCCGACATTTCCCCGATAATCTTCGTCTATAACTCCAGCTATAAAGAAAATTGCCGTGTTTTTATTTGGCAGTTACAGTGTACGTATAATATTTTGTATTTTCATGAAACAATATCTGGTTCCAAGTATGACGCTTTCATGTGTAGCAGAATAGTTTAGGTGAGCAGATAATTTGCAACCCGCCTGAAATCGAAAAACTGAGGCCCACAACCGACTCGGACCAAAAGAATTCAAACCCTAACCCGCCCGAAATCAGTTCAGACGGGCGGGCAACGAGCTGGCTGGAAGCCATGCCCATTTACATACCTAAAACTTCCTTCCATGAAATAAAAAATAATAACTAATGATTATCATTGTTTTCAGCAATTACCTCCAACGTCAATCTGGTTTTTCAAAGCCAATCCAGAGCGGGGGGCAACCCTTCCGTATGTTCCATGCGGAAGTTGTATTTGAATGTCAGTTTTAATGAGACAAGATCCTCTTTTAGGCACCGTATATTCGTAAGCACTAAGAAAAATATTTATCATGGTAAGTAAAGTAATTATATCCCAAAATGTAAAATATAAAAACATAAATGTTTTATATGAATATTTATCAATTATACCTTTTCAAATCAAACCCTGCTGACAATTTCGATCCTTTCGTTGGTTGAAATGCATGTTCACTTAATTTCTTGAAAAGAAGACGTGTTTTTTGATCGTTATCATCCTTAGTGTCAACAATTGCTGCGGTAGTTGAGAAATGATTTCCGGACAGTACTTTCAGCACTCCAATAGGTGCGTTTTCGGTTTGCGACATTTTAAATAATGCTTTCTTTGGCGAAGATACTGAATTTTGAGATGAGATTTGCCGTTTAGTAGGAGATCCGGTCACAGTCGAAAGATGCTGAGGTGACGAAGTCACAGCAGGTACTGTTTTCAGTGGTGAGGAACTCATACCTGCAATTTAAAGTATCGGAATAATTACTTTCTTTCCTTTTAGTCTGAATACCTTAATTCTTTAGGCCCACACGACATAAACACCAGAACAAGACTGAGAAGACTGGGAAGGTGAACCGGGAACGAAATGGGCTATGTATTATCAATAGTGGACAATGAGTGATAGAACATAAAGAAACAACAAAAGCCGAATTTCCGCGAAAATTATTTCATTTTATCTTAGAGCTGGAAGAAAGAAAAACAAAGGGCAAACTTCCGCCGGCGCGATCCCGATCAACGTGGATCTTCGTCAGGAGGACCATGAACATTTCTTCCATACCAATACAACATCTACATGTATACAAATACAAGCTGCATAATTCTTACCTTCTTTTGGTCTTGAATTTCGGAAGATGAGACTATTATTGCCAGGCATAATGGCACTAATGAGACGAGTTAGAAACTTGCGAGGCATTGATGTCCAAGTAGACTAGACCAAGTAGACAATGTTGACTTATTGCGGCAAGCAAAGGTAAATCCAAATATACGGGCAGATTTTTACAGCAAAATACACTGGCAATTTAATTTCGGTCTTGGATTTATTATCGACATCATAATATTTCAATTATCTTTCAGGTGTTCGCGATCAAAACGATCCAGGAAAGAGATCTACGTTGTGGTGTGGTGGTTAGTAGAAAATTCGGTTCGGTTGACCGGTTTTTAATTGATAAACATACAAGCTTTAACCGATTCCGATTCACCGATTGAAAAACAAAATGCCGTTGATCGTAATGTGCGGCTACCCTTCCAGTGGGAAATCCACTTGGACTCAGACTTTAGTAGATCATTTTAAATTGCAGCATGGAAAGGATGTCCATGTGGTTAATGAAAGTGACAACTTTCGGGGAGAAAAAAATGATATACTGGATGGTATGTTGTATGTTTCTCTATGCTTTGTATTTAACTAATTGTAAGAGCTTATCAGCTGATTATTAGTATCGTTTAATGATATCGGATTTATCATTTGGTGATTAGTGTTTTGATTACTGTCTGTCACAAATTATATGTGTTTATGTTTTGAAAATCTCTTGATTGAGGTATCAGATGATAATTTACATAATATTATGTAATATTGATTTTTTTTTCTTTTAGATTCCAGGCAAGAGAAGGAATTAAGGGCTCTTATAAAATCTGAAGCTCAAAGGTATGTTGTGTTAGCATTGCGATTTCATGATTGAGATTGCAATGCAAATATAAAAAAAGCATTAAAATATATCTAATTATCAGTATTAAAATGTATTCTGGATGAACAGAGCCAGACAGTTGGAGTTTTAGCATCAGTCATGTACATCAGTTTTACAAAAATAACATACCTTATATATTGTAAAATGCTTTCAGAGTTTTGACCAAGGATAAAATTGTTATAGTAGACGCTCTGAACTACATTAAAGGTTAGTTCAACGTATTTACTCTTCATGAAAACTAATTAAATTAAAGTGTATCATTGCCAATACACTTTAATTGAACTTTTTTTGGAGAAAATGTTGGCTTTATCAATCTTTAACGTTATTTACTTTGTGTGAAACAGGCTACAGATATGAATTATTCTGTATTTCCAAAGCTGTTCCAACACGACAAGTTACTATTCAGACTGATATATCTAAAGAATTAGCATGGGAGTGGAATACTTCTCGAAGTGAAGAACATCAATACAAAAGGTGACAAAACATTAAAGAATCGGAAGGATTATGAATGGTTATTTTGGTAACACCAATTTCTTCATGCTTTTGAAATAGGGACGTTTTCGATCATTTGATAGACAGATTTGAGTTACCCGACCCACAAAATCGTTGGGACAGCCCTCTATTCTCGGTTTTACCTGGGGAAGAGTTGGATCTGATAGCTGTTACTACTTCACTTTTATCAACCCGGCTTCCTAAACAAAACCAATCAACTCAATGTGTAAGTCCAATCTTTTATGATGGAAATGATGGAATTAACGCTTGTTTCTTTTTGCAAAAATATTACTAACTTAATGGTAACTATTATTATTGCAAAATAAAAGCTTAAATATGTACCTGTTTGATTTGTAGTTTCCAACATTGCCAATTCTAGAAGTATGAAAATGATTATTAGATAATTATATGCAGATTTTCTTTAATTTTCATGCAGAAACCGGTGTCTCAAACTAACTACCTTGCGGTGATGGAGAAAGTAACTTCTGAAATAGTTAATGTAAGATTTAGTTTGTTTGCAGACAAAAAATATTGTTGTTTACAAAAGTAAAAAATAACTATGAATTTATTACAGGTGATTGTTGAAAATCAGAAGAACAGTGACACAGTAGAAGAAATTTCATTTCCAAATACTAAAGCTACAATCAGATTAGAAGAACCAGTACACTTGGCTCAGCTAAATAAACTAAAAAGACAATTCATAAGTTTAACAAAAAACAGTAGTTTTGAAGGAGAAGTCGGAGGAATGTTTGTACAATATTTACATTCACAACTAAAACCACGAGATTGAAAAATAAAATTAATATTTACATCAAAAATACAAACTTGGAAGTAAGGTGCTTACATTAATTCAGCTGTGGAACAGTTGGGGTTTGTACGAGATCTAATTTCAGAGAGCAGCTAGCAATATTGTAGTAGTACGCATAGAGTAAACTAAACTAACGATTCCATATTCTTGGTAGATAAATATAAATAGTATTAACAAGTATTAATAACTGTAGGACTATATAAGCTGAATTGCATTTATATGTACAAGCAATATTAAAAAGCAACTTTTTATAAGTTCTACTCTACTCTAAATCGTAAATAACTAAAACTATTTTAACAATTTTATGTTTATCAGAAACAGCTATGTACAAGTATTAACATAATCTTCAGTGATTTTTAGTTTTACGAACAATCGTACTTCAGTTATTGTTGCTGTAGTTCATCAACACACTGCTTCCAGTCCCAGTACGATATCCCATTTTCTGCTTTTTTGGAGTCAATCTTTTTTCAAGATTCTGAAAATATGCATTATTGTTACGAAGTTCGTTGGAGCAGCAACATGGACCAGTATGAGTTTTGGTTGGAGCTAAAGAATACAACTGGGTGTCACTGTGATAACCAGATGAGTTGTCATCATTGGTGGCGAACATGTGAGGTTTCGATTTCCAAATGTTCTGAATAATTTTCACTTTCTTTAAATCAATGCTAGGATGATTTTCCAATTGTCCTGATGTAAAAAGGTTGGCATATCTTTTAGGTGGAGGAAAATTCTCTCGCATGGCAAAAAATCCTCGTCGGTTATAAGGACAATATTTTATGGTGTGAGCCTGGTCTCCAGTTGCTTTGCAAATGGCACAAATATAATTTCTCAAAAAAGGACACACGACAATTTCGTTGATCCGTATGGGATGAGACATATAAACATCTTCAGTTTGATTGTTTCCTTTGCAAAATACGCATTCACAATTTTCATATGGATGCAGAAGCAATTCATTGATGCCTTTAATTACTGGGGGTTCATTCGATTTCAAAACATGATTTTTGCCTAGTACTTTTGGCTTACAAGGGTAAGTTAAACTTGGTTTACCATCGTCACGAGAAATTATTTTATCCATATTGTTCGTTGCAAATCTTTCTTTAAGTTTGGCTGAGAAATCAGACGAATTGATGGTCATCATCCATTTCTTGGGCATTTCCTTTTTTATTGAAGTAATCCCAACATGCCGATCTTCAATAGATGATATACATGTACTCTGCTCCAAAATCATGGATCCTTTGGATCTTTGCTTATTATGAAACATGACATTCTTTCCACTTTTCGAATGGCCTTTGACTGAGTTGACAATTGAAAAAGCCTTTGGTACATCGCGCATGGGGATAGATGAATTTGATGACACTTCAAAACCAGTTGACTTATCTTCTATCTCACTTTGATATAGGGCATCGAAAGAGTGAGGATAATCACCGACAGTAGCATATGAAGTAGGGGAAGGGTTTTCTGATTCAATTGAAGTTGACTCATTACTTTGTTCTACGTTCTTCCCATCATTTTTCAATCCAAACGTCCAACGTGAATCTATGTGAACAAAATTATTTAGTCAACCTACCTTTTCATTTTAAGCATAAACGGCAATTAAAACACATTTTTTATTATTATTACCATAAGTTAGCACATTATTGTCTGGTTCAATTGCTGTCTGGATAAGTTCAGTCGAAGTGATTTCATTTGGATCCTTTCCCTTCAAATCATTGATGTTCATACAACCTAAGAAATCATTCATCAGAATGTATTTAGATTTAGTAGAGTTGAAATTACTTATTGAGTGATTAGATTTCTAACTGTCTGTATTGCAAATTAATTAGTAACTCATTTACCGTAAGTTGTAAAATTATCAGAGTGAGATACTGGAAATCGTTTTGATTTTGATGCCTGGAAATGGATTGGTGTTGAAGCCGAAACAAACGATGTATCACGAATACCAGAAGAATCTGAGCGACCACCTTCAAAAAAAGTTTCAATGTGCAATTTTAGTCATTGCTTCCGCAAAAAATACTTATGCACAAACTTATATCTTGAGCTTTGATAAATGTATTAGTAATAATCTAATAAGTAGTTTTACTTACGGTATAACTGTCTCAAGTTTCGTAAGTTGTACATTGCTCTGGCCAATTCATACTGAGATGGCGAAGGTGGATTAAAAAAAGCACGATCATCTTCCGCAACCTTGCCGTCGGTCAATGGAAACTGTGCTACTGATGCATGACTCAGAGTGGTATACTTTGAGGCATTGGATGATTGATTTTCAACAGGATGAAATCTTGATCGTTCCCAGTATCTTTCTTCCACCAAATTGCCATTCTTGTTACATGTCGATATTCGAAATCGAGACTCTCCTCCAGAATAGTCTCCTCTCCCTGCATTCGATAACTACGAGAGGTAACCATAAAACGTAAATAGGTATTGAATAGGATAGTATTAAATTTCTTTTTCAAAAGTGTTGATTAAATTTTAAAATGGTTTCCTATGCGTTTATGAAACTAAAAAATCTACAGTTAGCCCCTAACTAAAACTACCTACAGTTCCTAAAGTTCATTTCATGATATTTATGGTGGATTTGAGCCAGGTCGTATAGCTATGCCTCCCCTGAATAGGTTATTTTGCCATAAAAAAAGTGCAAAAAATTGTGTACATTTTAAGGACATATACATTACAATTAGTAACTATAGATGCAAAATTAGAGATTGTGAAATTACAATAACTATAAGATTGAAGTTCTAACGATGAATGGTAGGACGACGGTAGGGGTAATAATATTACCGCCTCTACGGTGAGACAAATCAATCGGACCTTTGTCCGGCCCGGCATCTTTTTAAGACATAAGATAATAATAATATTTCGTGTATATAGCAAATGGATAAATATACAATAATGCTAAAAATCGGCTTTCTGAGGAAAAAACCCGAAATATTTAGGGTAAGTTTCAAAATTTCAAGAAGGCCAATTGCCCCCTGCCCCCCTAAATTCAGACATTTGACCGCTATCAAGGAACCTATCGAGGACAAGAAATTAGCTATAAATATATTTTTTGTTTGGACTACCATAATAATTAGTAATGAAACATTGAAACGAGGACAGATTGAAATATTATTTTTGGAAACTAAGAAAAAGAGATTTGGTCTGATATGACTTGTGGTGATCGACAAAGTGGTGATCTGTTTTATGCTTGAAAATTACATAGAAATCTCTAAATAGTAATAATATAGTAATTGTAATATTTGAAATACCTCTGCTGGATTGGAAACTTTGGAAAATGAGCCACCACCGATGCTTCCGAACTTTTTGCCCCACAAAAACGATCCACGATGATCCTTATCGTTTTGAAGCGACGAACTGGAATTGAATTCCATAGGAAAATGCTTGATGTTATTAAAAACACTGTTCATGATAAATTGGGATTAAGTTTTAAACACTGGTGACTGGCAGCCAAAAAACGATAATTATTCAAGAAAATATCAAAAAAAGACTGATAAATCACGATCAACGATATGAAAAACGCTAAAAAAACACTGTTGCAATCGGCAAAGTGAAACAGAAATGAAAAGCCCTGAAAATCTTTGAAAGCTTACGATCTCAAAATATAACTTAGAAATTCAGATCACAAGTTCATTGCATTCATAATTTGACTTTTATTGACAATAATGACCTCACCTTTTTTATGTTGTATGTAACACCATCTTTAATTTTTGCTTATTGTTCATGTGCTCCAAATTGGTCCAAATGTTCAGTTTCAGATTGTCAGTCACAGTTCAACACATTGGATTTCCGTTGGTCTTGAATATTGAATCGGAGTCGGAGTCTCGGAGTCGGAGGGTTGCTGCACCCGAATGGAAATGAAACTGGGATCTAAAGAAATGTTTGTTTGCATTGTGAGGCTGTTGGCCTGTGTGTGTGGTGTGGCTATGTGGATTGATATGCAATGCACGCATCTGGGCTTTTGTTGTTATTCGGATGTTTATGTTGGGGTCACGGAGTGGCGTTCATTGACTTTCCAGCTAACAATTCTTCAACCCCTTCTGACATTGAGTGAGATCATGAATGTAGCCGACAACCGAAAATTCTTCCCAATCACCCGTTCAACCTGGGCCATCGGCCTAACCCTTACCTTTATATTGGATTACTTGATCAAATTGCTTTTTAGCATACTATTTTTCATGAATACAAGTAACGCGAATTTCTGTGTCACTTTGTTCATACTAACAATGAAAGAACGGCCAACAATCTCACTTCAGCAATATTATGTGAGAAAGTATGAAAAAAGATTTTCAGTTTTAGTTGAGCTGAACATGCATGAGAACCCTACTTAAACCTGATGTATGATTACTGTATGATGTTTGTTCACTCTGAATAATTTATGCTCAATGCTCAATCCTCAATTTCCAATGTCAGAAAAGAGTATTTAAAAAAGAAATTGTCATTCTAACTAACAAGTTGGGAGAGTATCTGTATTTCAGACTTTTCATGCATTCCAATCATCTGCTGGAAGTATTTTATTTGATAATAAGAAATGAAATGGGGGATACAACTTTATGGATATTGAAATCATTATGTAATAACTTCGTTATGATATCAAATATGGATTATAAATCGAGTTTCAATTAAACTACGCTAGTTACATACATTTACACAATTGAGTCCAGTGGTACCAAAAACAATATTCTTCAACTTATGCTAAATACAGTATGTACACATTATTACAGATTATTTATAGACATGACTGTAATTATTAATCTAAATCAAATTAGCTGTAATTAAAGTTGTATATTGCACACTAATTGTCTCTATTAAACTTGCAAACCTGTATTCTCCAAGTTTTGAGATTGTATTTTATTCACACATTATCTTATACATATACTAAACAATATAATTTTATTAGGTTCCACTATCAATGACTGTTACTTTCTTATGCGTGAATATGCCAAAGACTTAACTTACTTACAAACAAATACATTTTGTATGACGTAATTAATTAAAACTAGTAAACTCGTGGAAGGACCCAACAAGATCCGCTATACTAAACTTTACCAATACTAATTCATTTTTTACACTCGAACACGGGACAAATATTGCTATTGCGATCGCATTACATACTTATATTTAATATGCCTTTTGCCTTAGGGGCATACTGGGATAAGGGAAATAGTTCTCTTCTGGAGTTCTGGATGGTAAAATGCACTTAATACACAATAAAGACATGCAGAGTTAATGAATCCTTTTCTCTATTTCTTCATTATAGAGAAACACCAAAAATTAACATATCATTCACATTAATAAATAGTTATTAAGTTTGTTGAGTATTTAATTAGTATATTACATGTAATGAAAGGAAACGCCTTATTGTAAAGTTAAGTTTTCATTTATACGCAGAGTTTTTGAAACATGCAATTTACTTAAATATCATGGACAACAACAATTGTCCCTTTTGGCCAAACATATAGATACGAATTAATTATTTATTGCTAGTTAAGTATTATGTATGTTTTAAATGTAATGACTTACATACACTTGCCTTTGGTATAGTAGGTGAGGTTACAATAATATCAATGAGTAAATTAAACTCGTATAATACAACATTTACAACATTTAGATTTTCCAGGGCAGGCTTTCGCTGAGTATGTCCGTTTTGAAACTTGTGTGTGAAGTTAAATAACTTTGTCATTTCCTTTTAAACTTCATAAAAGTTTGTTATTTAAGCGGTACGTGTTACTTCAATTCTTTCATTTCATTTACAAGTAAACCAACAAAGTAATGCAATGCATTCTAGAGATCTACATTACTGACTTCAGTAAATCCACTTATCTGTACTTGTGAGAATGTGAAACTAATATAATTTACCCTCAGTTTGCACTTTCTTGATTTCTATATACAAATCCTGGCATGTATATTAATCCTACTCTGCATTGCAGCTACCGAGCTACCTAACCGTTACAATATACAGTTAAAATTCAGGATCCGATGTTTCAAAACTAACGATAAATATTAAATTGCCACTACTTATAGATTACCTATCGTTATTTTGCACTTATTTATGGTTTACATTACAGCATCCCAGCTAACGCGTTTTAAAAGCATTTACTCAAAGATGACCAGTTAAACTGAACCGGTTATTTCAGCTAATATTACATGTTAATATTATTTGTAGATATTTTTTACAAGTGTATAGTAGTAATTAGTTGTTATCCATATAAGCAATAATACAAATGCATAAACGTAACCTTTACATCTTAATATTTGATTATTGAAATTAGAACAAATGAAAAGCTTAATGTGACTAGAACACTTGCTTCACATTAGGATAAGTTAATAAACTCCTGTCTCATTGCATGTAAAGGTAGATGAGTTAAAATTGGCCACGGAACGATATACAAGCAGCTAAGACTAGAAATATGGATGAGAATATGGGCACTAGATTTCCAGGGAGAGTAGTACCAAACAGTCCCACACCAAAGAATGAGCCTATTCTTCCTCCAGCGGCGCAAAGACCTACTGCTCCGCCCCTATAAATCGTCACATACAATTAGATTATAAATAATCCGAAACAACAAAGACAATAGCAACATAGAAATACTGGAGAGAGAAAGCTGCAATGGTATAGGAAATTTTACTTATAGGTTGTAATAATGTTTTTAGCATACCTTGTCCAAGAGGGATATTTGTCTATGGTGGTGACGAGAATACTCCACATACCAGCTACGAATATGTTGATAATGGTGTGGCCAACGAGGGCCCAAATGGGATCAAATGCCCAAATTGTCAGACCTATACTGATGAGCGATGCGAGTAGAAGATAGATTGATACTAGCGTTGAGCGTTTACAGAATGAGACGAGTGCAACCGATAAAAGGGACCCTACAAATATTCCTATCACTGGTAAACCAGAGTCAATCATGTCGTTCGCCAAATGCATGCTGAAATCTGGAATGAGATGACATGCTGGATCCAATCCTACATTTTAAAAATAAGTTATTATACAGGAATTTTCTATAAATGTATAATTATTAATTACAAAAAGTTGCAGATACACGTAGAAGGTATATATTATGTTTAGATGAAATTGCATACCTGCATATGTAATGCTTTCTAACTGGCAATCTTGAAAGTTAGACCGTCCTAGGTCTGTGTCCACAAAGTAGCAATTACTTAATTCGGAATGAATGAAAAGAACATAAGATGCTTTGACATTTGTGAAGTTGACTTGTGAAAAGGTGCAGTTTTCAAACTTAACGTGATTCATCATCTGCAAGACATGAAAACATAAACCCTTTAAATTCAAATCCTGGAGAATGTAAAATACCTTATATTAGGCATCCTTAGGTTAACTAACCTAAGGATGCCTTAAGGTATTTTACATTTTACATAAAGTACTAGTACTTTATCATCTTGTCTACAGAGTTTAGAAAATGTAATGGTAGATTTCAAGCCAAGGGCCGAGAAGATAAAGTTAATTAATGCTACTCTGCATTGCAGAGTAGGATTACTAAAGATTGCTAAAGGACTTACTAAATTCTTGATAATAACATCTTCAAAGACGCTATCACGATAACGAATATTGACTAAATCGTTTACAATATCGGAATGATTTAATATCCTATTTTCAAGTGTCCTTGCATCTTTGTCAAATGTCCAATCTCGGAGAGTTGCCTGATGAGAAATCACCCAGGACGTCAAGGCTCCTTGTCTGTAAAAAGTAACATGATACCACATTAATATTACATATTCCCATTATTATTTCCTTTGATAATAACACTGCACTGACATTATTATGGTTATGGTATTCTCAGAAAAATATCTTTCTATAGGCATACTCTACAGTATGCATAATGTCTGTGTTATCGTTATCATTATGCACGTATAAGTAACCATTACAGCAAAACTACTTTCATTCATTTCTATTGAAGTCAAACACAAAAGAAGTAATTCAGGAGCCTTTCATGTAGAACTCACCCCATAGCAGCCATGAGCCATATCAGCGACAGAGTAACAGTGAGACTCCGTCGGTTTTCAGTCCACAATAGTAGAAATGAAGTCCAGAACTGCAACAAAAGGATTGCACACATAAACATACATAATATCATATCATATCACAAGAGATTAACTCAACCAATATGAAATTCCATTTAACAGAGTAATTTCTATCGATTTTGTAATACTGCAGATATAATGTAGGTAGTTAGGTAGGTATATATGTGGGCAATTTCAAAGGTATGTATAGCATAATGTGTATAAATAGGTATCTGCTATAAAGAGGTATTTATTCATGTAGGTATGTATAAAGCTCTTCTGCGTATTTACTCTGCCAACGACCTTGTAGCTTTCGAAATAGAATCGAGCTGAGTGAGTCGCTTTTTAGTACCTGAACGTGACTTTTCTACTGCAACGCTCTTCCTAACACAGTTTAAAAAGAATTAATTTGTGAAATATTGATCACAAAAGTGGAGTACCTTTACTGAGTCTTTCAGAGAGTTCCCTATAGCCTATAGGTACTATTATGGGATCCGCAATCTTTGATCGCATTAATTCTATGGGTTCTTCTTCTGTCTACACTACAGATATGTATAGCAGTGTGATACGATAATAGTTTCTCTCGTTATGTTGTATAGGTATGTACATAGTTATCTGAAACTTTCCTTGGGAGAAAGTTGCGAAAGTATGTACACTTCATTTTGCAAAAATAGAGTTGAGCTGATAAGGTCAATTCTTCGAGCAATAACCCAAAGCTTGGAATTTTTTGTTAAAATGTAGGTAATAGGAATACTTACAGATTCTAGAGCTTTGCTGAGATCACCAAGGACGCTGCTTGGATTCACCTGAGAATTAAGATGCACTGACGGAATTTCAATCTCCGAAAAGCAGAAGGTGGCACGATTTCCCCGGTTGCATTTGTGAATTCTCTGCATCAAGGAAATGCATGCATTAGCAATAGCAATTACATGAAATGTTTAGAGCTTAAGGATAAGATCAAGTAGAGAGCTCCTTTAACGAGCTCTGCCAAAACGACATTCATCCCATTACATTTGTTTCTTTTCTACGCAGTAGTTTTTTAGTTAATTTGTCGGCACTCACTTCCAATTCCATTCCCATTTCCGCATCAGTACAAATCATGAAAATGCTTTTACCACTTACTTTAAGCAAAAAATTATACGTTAGCTATAGACTGTTTGCTGCTTTCGTTGAATTGTGATTTCTTAGATGTGACTCGACGAAAACAGTAAATATTATGGCTCAGCCGTCATAGCTATATGTATAGCTGACGATGTGCTGTATGTAGCAAACCAATGTAGAATTTTTAATTACATAATTTTAAAAACAATCTTTAAAAGATCATGATTATGTTGCCCATTTTTAAAATACAATTAGATTGCAATTAATTGAAATACAATTATTATAGGTTTTTCGCTTTTCGCTTTTTCTAACTGATTCGTTTTACAATTAGAGTCGATGTGAGCAAAATGGATGCGATTTGCAGTTTGCTTAGATTTAGGTTGAAATTATAATTATAGAAAAATGGATTCTCTGGAGGTATTTTGGCAAGCCAGCATAAACTAATAAAATATATTTGGTGTCTAGAGTCTAGACATTTTGCATTTATAATGGTTCTATCATAATACTATGTAGATTGTAGATGAGTTAAAATGTAATGATAATGATTTGCATGATTAACTTACTTTGTACACATTAAGAGACTCCGCATCCCGTCCATTTTGCATTAAATTGAGAGGAGCTTCTGGCATAAATATTAAAGCTGCAAGTCCAAGTAGACTCGGGGCCCAAGCAGCAAGAAGAAGCCGTCGCCAAGCACTGAAGTGCTCTTTCAATTCTTCACTGAGGTGAAAGCCTAAAATCCAATTATTAATGTCATAGAGCTTTTTCTGCTTCATATTGTATACTTGTGCTAAAGTTTTACTCTAAGTTGCATAGCATAACGATGACATTAGTAGTCGTGGTAAAATAAATTACATAATATCTGGACTAAAAATAACTTTATAGTATAATATTATCTTGGCATATACATGCACTGACATAGTTATAAACAGGATACAATGTTCGACATTTATTAAATTTTGGGAAACTAAACGGTAGAACAAATTCCATACCACGCTACTCCATGTCATGTCATGTTCGTTTTTCATAAATGAGACTTACAACCTTCTTTGCTAATGCATTCTTTCGCAAATGCTAATAATAATACTTTACATTATACACTAACTGATAGTTAAGAGTCAAAGCTAACAATAAGGTTACTGGAGTGTATAAAGATATTATGTACCTTACATACATAATGCATAATGAAAGCTTTAAAGTTCAATGTGAGTTTACATTGTCTTTTATAGGGTTAAAGCTGTAGACTGCAAACTGCAGACACAATAGTTCAACATTTTGTTAGGTATTACGTACATAGTGGTAGAGTTTCATGTTTTAGCACTATGTTATATTAATTATTTAATAAATCATGTGTTCTGAAACTTGAGGTCATAATATGCTTAGCATTCTACTGGAGCCTTAACCTACTGATGCAGTGTTATTGCATTTCTTACCCGTCGAGGGTAGTATGAACCAAGATATCATGATCACATATCCTGCTCCCAATGGCCAGAACAGAAACAAAATCGTTACAGCCAGACGACGTCGTTTCTCCTGAATAAACTCTGAAAAGTAGGTCACCGACAGGGGCAAACAACCACCCAATCTACAAAGTAGTGCATCGAAATTAAATTACATGTTTTCCATCCAACTTGCAACAAATAATAATTGCAAAGTTTTGAAGCGTATGAGTAAGCAAAAGCAAAGCAAGCACCGACATTTTATGTTAGGTATGTTCAACTATGGCATGGTATTACAATCTCAAAGAGCAGACCACATTGGCCAATGTCTGATTGCAGAACTTGTAAACTAACTATACGGGTAGACACTAGATATAAATAAGTCCATTACACTTGAGTAAGCAGCTTTCCCTAAACTATAAACTCTTTCCCGAATTATGATTCAGCTCAGCAATATTGAAACATGTAATCGCTCTTCCTCACTATAAATCAAAAACTAAACAGATATTTGTTTTAAGAACATTTCTCCAGGGATTATATTTTCACTGTTACTGCAAAAACAGACAACGTTGGATTAGCTAAGGCTTGGCTTAGTCGATACCACATATCGGTACCCAATTTTAAGTAACTACTACCCGCTCACGGCTCTGAAATTACAAATTTTAATCCGAAATGTAATTATGTAAATAGAAAAACGAGGTATACAATATAATATGAATTATGAACCTAATATTTAGCTGGTAAAAAGATCCTGAATTTGAGGCGTAAGTGGATGTGTACGTGTTTTTGTAAATGTAAAATTGGATTCAATCTCAAATTCTGCATCTAGGCATCCGCTTTAACTACCTACGCTTAGCAAAGATTTTGTATTGTAATTTTGTTTGTGGCCATGAGAATATAAACACTTCTCGCGTGTTGTTGTTTTTGTGCCTGCACCGAATCTAGAACGTAGTGCGTTGTTCTCTAGTGTATATAGTACCTACTCTGAAATTAGAACTGGCACAATAATTTGTAGTTAATGTGTGTGCTGTACACTTATACTCTATTACTGGCATTAAATTTTGACACAGTTGTCTGATGGTATATAGAACATGCGGTTGTACTTGTACATGAATTGCCCGAGTTGTATGTTGAACATACAACTCGGGTTTTAATTGCTTGAGAATCATGTCTGCTATGATTATGACCAAAGTTAAAAGGTTGGAAACAACGATTACTCAGTAAGTAGAACATAATGCAATGTAACTATGAAGACTACTGAACTAATAACGCAATAGTTGTTTCAACCAATTAGTGTACACCTGAATTAAGTAAATTATAGCACATTAGGTTATGAAGAACTTTAGACTAGACGAATTAACTTCATGCTGCTCTGCTGTATGCACCATCAATTTAGGTAGATATTTGTAAATTTTCTTGAATCACGAAACAAGATGTAACGTGTAATTCCCATTGTCCTTGCTTTAATTTTGTCTAAACTTCTCTTTCGTACGATGGTGTTTAGGTTAATTGGTTCTATATAGTGTTTAATAAAAGTTGACTTGGGATTACTTAATTTACTATAAGGTGCTACCTATTATTAAATTCATCTTGACTGATATCATATACACACGGCCTTTGCAATTATTAAGGCGACTCACTCCATGGGACACCTAAATATATATACTGGTAAATAGTATACTGAATGCTTGTTCCATTTCAACCGTAATACTTCCACGGGCTTTGCGAGGCTTCTGCGTATCTATTGGTTTTGTCCATTATTTTAATCCGGATTTCTTACATTACTTTGCAAAATTTAATACCTACATCTATATACATCAATCTCAAAACAACAATTACAACAATTGATTAACATTTACCTACTAATGTTTTTAGAAAATATTACAGATTCTAATCCCTAAAATAAAACGTGGGAGCGAAACCTTGTAAGAATTTCGTTGTATGCAATTATGGCTAAAAATAATTGAAACAATAAAAAGAATGAAAAATGAGAAAGCGAGAGCTTGCAATTGCAATAGCGAAATAAAGTAGGACTGAGTAAATTGTAACCAACCCAAATCCACTGAACATTCGTGCAGTTATAAATGTTCCTTCAGTGGGCATTATAACACTTGCTCCGCTGAATATTGAACCAACTCCAAGGCAGTATATTAGTGCTCTTCGTCTGCCTACACGATCTCCCAAACTGCCCCAAAATATTGATCCCAGTCCCATGCCCATCAGAGTTGCTCCAACTGCAAAAAATACATTGTTGCATGTAAGGTACTTTACACATCCTGTGAAACGCAAGGAAGTTTCGACAATCTGTAACAGCAGTTACTTTTGCTTGATAAGGAGAAACAGAAGTTTCTTCTTTGTATTAATCAAAAAGTTACATAAGTAAGACTGACTGCGATAAACAACCTACCAAGCCATGATTTCTGAGTCTCATCCACACAAAACTCAAACTGAGCACTTTTAGAGGACATGATCAATGCCATAAGTTCTGACAAATCTGCTGCCACTACCAATCCACAGACGAAGAGAAGAATCAATTGCATTTTCCCATGTCCCACCTATAATGTACCCAAAAAATAACAAAAAATCCTTGTTACATTGTATGTACATGTCATAAAAATTAATTGTTATATTGATCCCACAACAGTACTCTTCCAAATGATTATTATAGTATCCTTTTACACGATGCAGGGTTTATCAATAAATCATGTTTAGATTCCTACATTTATACATAATGCAAGGCATTGTAAAAATTGATTTATTTCCAGAGGAAAAATGGTTTGAGAAAATGAGTACTACTTTTCTCTGAACCATGCAAACCAGTGATAATAAATCAATGCTGACATAATCACAAAACTTCAATTTTGTATCATTTCATGTAAATGAATGATAAAACGAAGAAAAGAGTTACTTAAGTGTAAGCTGAATTGACCATTAAATTGGAAACTACGACTTCCTTAGAGTTCACCTTGACACGAGCTTGCATTAATTAAATTGTTACAATATGCTTTCAAAGAATTCTCTAGTTTATAACATAGGTACCTAGGCACAGTATATATACACATGTAAAACTACTATTAGTAATTACCATGAAGTACATCATAAAGTATGTACTTAAGATCTTAAGATCTATATAAATTTTGAAGAAGAGACTACCAGAGACTTAAGTTTTATACGTAGGTAGGTCCTAGAGAAATTATTTGCTTTGGTGCATGTTAACAAACAATGTTTGACTTAGACTTGTTTAGTCGTCTTAATTAGTAATCACTTAAGATGTCAATCTTACCTGCAAGAGCGCATCTTCATGAAATCTTTCGAGCAGAGTGTAATCGCATTTATCTGGTTCTGGTTTATCAGAGGGATTTGTGAGGTTGTCATGTTCAACCCCGGGATTGAGGATGGAAGATCCATCCTCCGAACTGTAGTTCATCATCCGGCTGCTTGTATTCACCAACGGTTCACTCTCCATAATATCTAAACATTCAATTCCACTCTATTAAACAAAGCTGACAAAACAAAGTTTTTGCAATATTATTGTTCACGCTAATACAGTACAAGTGTGTCCTTAATGCTGAGATGTGATCAAACAGAGCTGCAATGCTTAAGTGTGTGTGTCAAATTAGTTTTACAGACAAGGACATTTATAATTACAAATAATACATATAGGTATACATTTAGTAAACAATTCATTTTTATGCGACTAAATTATGTGTGCTTAAATCTTTAGTACATAATATTATCTTTAGTGTGTCGGTAAGTGAGGTAGCAGCGGCTCAATTAGCATAGCGTGTTTGTTTGCAAGGTTTTACAGTTTACACATACTACATCACATATATGTTATACATATATACATACAAGTCACAAGTTCATTTGTTTTAGTATTTATCACTGAGATTTTTCATTAAAAGTATCAAAACGACCAATACAGTTAATTTTGGCTAATAAAATGTATGACCAAAACTTAATGTAAAATGTAGAAATACACATCTCAAGTTATGAGTCACTAAAATTATGAAATTTTGATACAAATCCCTATATTAATCATTAATGAACATGCAAACTTTTCATGACAAGCTACTAATGATCAGTAATTGTTACTTTGTTAGTCTCTATTCTCTCTATCTATTTAATGAGATATACCTAGGCATGATGTGTATACACTGTTACTGTATTATAGATGTCCACACGAATATTCAGTCAGGCGAATAACAACTTTCACTGATAACAATAATCTGTATATACTGTCTAGTATAATATTATGTTCACATGTGAAATCACGTGAATCATGTAATAATATAAAGTTCACATGTGAATTCATGTGAATCAATTATAATAGAAAGTTCACATGAATTCACATTTGAACTTTATGTTAAATACAATAACTTCTTTCTGCTTCACCACATCACTTTCATGTAATACTACTACTTTATTTTCGGAAACTGAAAATTTACTTACACGACGGGCTGTGAGTGATGTGTAAAATAAATCATAGTTAGCCTTTATGATTCTATGTACTTGGAAACAACTGCCGGCTTGTCGGGATCTCAAAATTTAATAACAACTTGTTTTGTAAGATTTTACTTTGTTGTATTTGTAAAGTAGCAATACTTGCTCCACACAATGTCTGTAGGTCAGAGAGCAGCCCCAAAATTAGACTCAATGGACCAACTAAGTGAGAAAACGTATGCTTTTGGCCCAGCATGCATGTAATAAATGACAATCGTGATGCATAAAACATTCAATTCACATTTTCATCCTTGAGCTGACGAGCAAAGTCATGGGATGGAATGCAATATTGTTTTGTGGCAATCTGTCTAGGTATGTCACTGCCACATAAACACAGTGAATATATTTGTTTAGGTAAGTTAAGTATGTAATAGTTTATTTTAGCTCCCTTCAGGCTAACCTAACCATTCATGGAGCACATTCAAAATTTGCATACATTTATAATGTAATTGTTTATTGTATGATTATTTGTAGAATAGCATATACAACGAATAAAGAACTGCTGCAGTTTTGTACAATCGCTGTAGAGTGACCACCGTTGGCAATTGTTTATGTGTAACAACAATAAATTGTTTGAATTCACTGTACCCTCAACCAATTACCAAGCCGAAAAACCCGAGTTAGTTGATATCATGTAGAATCGTTCCGCTTTATTTAGTGATGTGTAGTACTGTCTCGTTAATTACATTATCAGAATAACAAACTGGCAATGTACAATTTACAAATTAGACAAATGTGCCCTTCACTCACAAACCAACCAGCTCGTCAAGAAATATTGCACGTTTTGTTGGAAGTAAAGAATGTTTAGTAGACCTTTACAGAATGGAGTATAGGAGTCTGGTTGGTTGGATTGAGTTGAGAAAACAAACAAATTCACATAATGCTATTATTACATGGTAGCATTTAACCCGAGTTATTTATTGATATTTGCATTTCCCCTTACCTTAGCCTTAGTAAACAAAAATGCACTCCGACTTAGCTTATCGTACTGCCCCGACTAATGTTTAATTCAGGTATAATTTTATTACGTTGCATACAAAACTGCTCAAATGCTGCTCTACTAAAATGTGGCGTGCATGCATTAGGAAATCTGTCGAGATAGGTATACGTATGGGGAAATATTCTAAAAATAAATGCTCCCAAAAACACAGTCATCATGTCACCCCACTACAATACCAACATTTTCACCAGTGTATGTATATAAATGTTATTTATAAATGTACTTTTGCCTTTGATTCGTAATGGTAAATATTATATTGTATCTACTTTGACTTACCGACAACTCACTCAAGGCGTGCTGTGTATCGTGTGCCAGTCAGTGAACACCTTTTCAGTGTATGCGTATCTACTGCCCTTGTTGTACTTATTTATCTTTGACCGTCTTCAACCAAACTTTAGCCGGACTTGACCTACTTGATTGGGATGTTGATAATTTAACTGCGTCTATTATCTCTATTTGGTTACTTAGATGTTGCTACCAGGCGAGTGTACTTATTTTCCCATGCATTTCCTAATCTTACGAAAATGCACCATGCAGATGAAGGTGTGTCCCAAGTGAGATGCTTCACTCAACTGCTCCTAATTCCTATGTGGCTAATGATATATGCACCTCTTCATAATTTAATAATTAGGTACTCTCCAAATTGTTACAGTTGTTTGTATGAATCACTTACAGTAGGCTGGTTACAAATTGTAACTTACAATTCAGTAGATCTAGATACCTTATGTAAATAAACTATGAGGGTATTCGTTATAATATCTATGCAACACAACACACATATATCACACATTTCGTACAAGTGGATTAAATCAAAATTTGCATTTGTAATCATAAAGGATAATTACATTTCCACAAAACTATAGCCTGGAACTACTAACTAGTAAATGCTGATGGGAATCATGACATTGATTTTTAAGTTTCAGCATCAGAAAATTTAAGTCTGGGAAGTCTGGGCGATGTAGTACCAAATATTACAAGTTGGATAGACTCTATTATACTGTAGTATATGAAACAAATACTAATACCACAGTAGTCCTGCTGGGAACTGCATGCTATTAAATTTGATGTAATTACATATTAGTAATTTAATTAGCATAACTTGGAAGGGTAATTTTGTTACCTTGATTTATTTCTAGTCTATTAGATAGTCCTACTGATATCATAAGAAATACAATATCTACATGTATTCCACACATGTGTCAATGTTTCTCTGGACAAAACTATGCTAGAGATATTTCTTTCATTTGTATATCAACCTTTCGTGAAAGGCACTTGGTAAAAAATGCACTTGTATATGTACGTATTGTCGTTAGTAAATAAAATTAGATTACTATTCTACTCCGCAGTATCTTTCTATACAGCTCATGTGTGGTGTACATTTTATCAGCTTTGTTACCCTAAAATTTGTTGTATCGCACCCGAGCACTTGAATACTGGTATCGCACCGATATATCTAAGAAGCGAAAGAAAAGTAGCGGTTCTATCTGTATAATATATCTTTCGCATTAGCATTCCGAAAATCTTATGGTTAAAAAGGTGAAGGTTAATTCTGGCAGTTTAGTGAACCAAAAGAAAAGTTGTCCGCATACGGCTCCAATATAAGTTGGCCATAACATTTTATGCCGTGTTTTAGGTTGCTACTGCTATTACTCGCTTCATGAATCCCACACTGCTAACTTAAGAAGACAATTCAGACTCCCTTTACCCTAAGGTTAATGATGAAATAACCTTTCCTTTGAGATACCGCATGACGACATTACGATATGCACATTTCTTTTATCGTTCAAATCAAACATATTTTGTGATTTCAAACCTTAAGGAATTTGTGAAGCATATACTTCACAAATAACTATTGTAGATCCAATTATAAAGTTTGAAGTAATATGATCAAGTCAACGCTCTTTTCAGCCAAGTCATTTACCTAATCATTTGTGTATTTCAATTCGTGGTTGAAAGTGTGACACACAATGACAAACGATTAATTTCCACTCCACCATGATGAAGATACAAAATTATTTCTTTCCAACTGAAATAATAACTTCAGATAAACTAATGAAATGTGCATACTTGTTTGGTATACAGTCTGCGAGTTAACAGTCTTTTATAATATGCTTTCCTATATGCATACATAAATATTGCTTCCACCACTCTAAAAACTATCTTAACTGCTGCATTATTACAAAATTACAATACAAACTCTAATATTAACGCTCCCTACTGCAGATGCAATCTGTAATAATACGATCTCTCTCTCATGTCATTGTATTGTATTGCATTGGTATGCATTCTGCAGAAGTTCCAAAATTCCTCTTTTCATCAGACAGCGACGACAGCGTATAAATAGAGTCGTTATGCTTCAACCTAAGTGTGTATTGTATTGCATATCGCATGCATATTAAGTACATAGAAGCATATACCAAAGAAAGTCAATGTAAGGCTATAGGAGTTCATATATATTCGTATTGAATTACTGAGTTGTTCCATTAACAAAACTAAATATTAGATGAAAATGAGGTTCGTAGAAGTGCTATTAGCTACCTATGTTAAGTATTATACAATACTATACTGTTTTGGGTGTCTAGAGATGTGCAAACATTATAAATTCTAAATATAGACGTTTTGTTAGTAAACAATCGATCGTACAGTACATTAGAGCTATTGTTGGGTATTGTAAGACCATATACCTAATGAGTATCAAATGAGCAAGTTACAAGTGAATCATTCATCTCATGTATTAATTAATGCGTTTGGTTGGTATAATAGCGACAGCACAACACAAGGGTTATGGTGCGGTAGTGAACTGCATTAACTGCATTTTAACAGCAAAGCTTGTTGTATAGCAGTAGCTGTAAATGTATGAACAGAATGTTTTCTTACCGGAAATATCTCTTCGAAATGCAAGGGTAATGAAATAGCATACTATAACAAAGCAATTCACCAACCAAAATATCTCTTATTTTTAACGGCGGATTTGGAACATGTACAAGGAAGAAATATTATGAATGTACTTAATAAGGTTCCGATGAAGTTACGGTCCTAGATCGTCTCTACCCACTTTTCAAATCATATTCAATGACAACTACTAATTATGTACGATTATAATCACATCGAAATCAAATGAAACATTATATAAGCATGGAATAGGGGTATGACCTTTGTATCATGGTTTGAACAAGAGCTTTAGCTTTCCCAGCAGACATTATGTTCATCTCCATTATTTTTTGTCAACAGAGCTGTATGTATATTTCAGTCATTAATTCCTACGGAATGTTTCACATAAAATGTTTTATTATGTGAGTACTTTATTTTGATTTTGCAACATGTAATGTAAACTCACTAAGCACAAATTTTGTTTATAATTTACAGCAAAGTGATACCACAGGCTTTTCTTTCATTGACGGCACTTGCACTTACTCAACTTTCACACACAAAACTTTTTAATATAATGTACAACAATTCCCTAAGAGTTGAGATAATACGAAGATCCAGTTACAGTTACACATGATGCTCACAAGGTACTAGTTACACAAACGGTATAATTTGACTAGGTATTGTTTTTGTTAGAGAAATTGTGTTGTCGTGAAATGTAGCACATACGTTAACGTATCAATGTGAAATGTAAAGTGACCGTGACTTGGTGTAAGTGTTTAGTTTTTGTAGTAAAGACAGAGTGAAGTATGTAGAGGCAGTGATGTATGTATCAGTAGAATGAATGTTGTAATATACACAACACAAGCAACACAACGAGGTCCAATATAAATGAATTTGAGAATAGTAAATAGTGAGCTCCCTTTCATTGGACCTTCTCTCAATGCAGATGGAGAATGGAAATTAGAATCAACGAAGGGAAACTACAGAAAGGGAAGACATCATACCCCTTCGGTAGTTTTCGGAGTTTATTTTCCGGATCCAGTCGAGCCCATTCGGTATATACGGCTTTCTTCTGTTACAGCACTACTACGACTGTATTGGTATTATACCCAGATATATCTCAAATGCGGAGGTCCATTGAGATTCACAACAATCAGACTGCAACGCGACGATGGTACTATGTAGCTGTAGTGGTGGGCTGTTTTCCTATACGCACCTATGTGCGTATGGCATAGAAGTATTCAACATTTCGGTGTTCTATATGTAGTTGGTACAATGAACAAACCAGGGTATTAATACATACATGTACAAGACTTGTAGGTATGTGTAGTAAGCAAAAACTACTACGATTTTATGTATTGCGTGTATAAATGTGCTATGTGCCATTTTATTTCAATGTGTGTGCCTATTTACGTGTATAGTACATACACTTTCAGAATGATGCCAGACAGACGGGTTACCCCATATTCAACTATACTATTATACTCCCATTTTATCCCACTTTGAACTGAATTCATATCTACAACTGCCTGGTGTAGAAAGCAAATGATGATGGTAGTAAAAGATTTTCCAATTCCAAACTTCCAATAAGCGGGCACAACTATCAAAATTAGGTATAGCTGTTTTTCATTTGGATTCCAGACCGGGTTTTAAGAAATATAAATAATTCTCGTTTCGTGCTCAACCTGCAGACAATCGAATAACTTGAATTCTTGGAAATTTCATGACATGATTCCTTGTAATAATAGGCCATGCACTTATATCCTTTATACACACACGGTTTAATCATCCTACTATAAACCTTATTTGTATTTGCCAGTGTACAGTTGTAGACTTAAATAGGTACTTCTGCTCCAGATTCCAAGTATGTCCAACGTACTGTTCTATTCACTTTTCACTATCTAATCATCTTAAGTGTTTAACAGTTCAAGCAGCTCTACACAATTTTTACATGTAAATTGGGTGGTTGAATAGAATTTTAAGAATTTTACTGAGTATATTTGACGAACATTTAATGCCATTATGTATCTTCAATATTAATATGATCTCCTTGTTCTCTACATAGAATAAATAAGTTTCTGTTTGCTCTTGTTTCGGAATTTCTACAGAACAATGTTCTATCTTTTATGTAAGTATGTTTTAACATTTAACGTTCTGAATATTAACTTAGGAAGGTACCTGAAGTTATTTACTTGCTTTTCCATTCTTGAATATTGTTCAAATTGTTTGAATGGTATAAAAAGAATTTTAAGAACTCTCGTTCCGACGAAAATTCCTTGAATTAGACCTAAAGGATTTTATGTCGGAACCATGCTGTATAAATTGAACTATCAGATCAGTGTGTAGACTTATAGGTACTCACTCAAGTAAAGGCAGATAGAGAATGTGTACGATAGACACAACAAGAATATATCTTTCAATATATCATCGAATTTAGTAGTAGATGTGTAGGTACCAGTTATATCAGTTTGACCTGAATATGAATGAGTGTTTTTAGGAATTTAATCCTGCTCTTATGGTTATCCTAAGCAGACATTTCCCCTTGTAATCCATCTAAATATTTTAGTGCATGATGTATTTTGTATTAATGCATGTGTCTGTGTTATACCAGCAGAATCTATGTATATTATTGTTTCATCTTCTACATATTTGTTTTTGATATGTTCGTTATTCAGATGATATTTAACAGTCCTCTTCTGATTCTGATATGACGCTTGAAGAGATTGAAGACTGAAGAGTAGCCAGAATAACATTTCTAGTTTTTCAAGACTCAGCTTAACATGTAATTGTAAAAGAGTGAAGTTTTTCAAATAAATCAAGTTTTCATAGCCAAGCTGTATATTGAAGCAGTGGCCAAGGAGGCAATTGTCCCTCTCCGAGATGTTGAAACTCACATCAGATATTTCGGACTTCTTTGTCAATAGACGTTTTATGGCGTTTTTTAGCCATTTGCGTCCCCTTAATTCAAATCCTGGATACAGCCGTGTTGGATAATCTTAGCATGGGAAAATCATATTGCACGCCATACATAGCCCCAGCTCAGTAAATATTTACACAAAGATGTACTTGATGAAGTAAGAAAATGTGTGTAAGTATATTGATATAAATATTGATAATGCGCAACTAATTTATTGTCAAACATTAAAAGCATAGGTACTTATTATGTACTTTTTTAACATGTAAAATACAGGTATGGAGGAGTCAATACGATTTAGTCAAATGACAGATCGACAAGTTGTTATTTGTTGCCATACATTACAAATGAGTGTTTTATTGATACTACCAAGCTACGTCTCACGTTTTCCATAATTATCTTAGGTTACATTACACCATGACTCAGCTAGCTCTCTCAACTTATATGATTACACACTTCTATTGTAGTAATCTGTAGGTGTATAATTATGTAAATATCTGAAATGCCTCTAAATAAAACTACATTAGTATATTTGTAGCCATCATTTTTTGGACACGGTTGGGACACGGCATAATATATTACACATTAAAAACTGCTTTAAATGCTTGAGTTATAATACTGATTAGAATTATCGAATAAGTGCATACCTATACAAGTATAATATGTTTATGATAATACTGATAGTAATCAAATCTAAATTAATGTAATAAAAATATATTATTATTATTCCTGTCATAACATATTGAACTACTGTATCTAAAAATAGTCTTCCATAAAAAGCTTTCATTATGTTATCAAATATGACTGAAGTAAATGAAGTACATTAATATACATACATACCTAAACAAACGATACGCATAGATGATAGGTACTAAAATTCTCAACTAAACGTTAAAAATTGGGAATATTATTGTATCCGTATATATAGTAAATAATTTGTTTATAGTTGTCTAACGATATGTTTACTTACTACATAATAAAACCAGAAAATCTCATCCTTGATGCAAAATGATAAGCTCTGCATTGCAATTGGGACTTACCAACACGCTTTTTAAATCGGTTTTTAAACCAAATTAAATGTTTGTCAATTTTTGTTATTATTATGCATTGCATAATACTGTTAATAATCGGCAGATCATGCAATGCCATTGACCCATATCGTGAATAAACTTTATAAGCTTATAATATTATTATTCCCAAGGTGTGTACAAGAATACCCGGGTTTGCGTAGTCTTTTATACACCACTCGTTTGTATACTCTTAATAAAAAAATTTAGAATAATTGAGAATGAGACAAGAATGAGACTACAATGGGAAATGGTGGTGAGATTGAGATTTGTGTTGATGTTTTATTTATGAGAATATTGAGATTGAATTGCGAGTGTAATGATTTATGACGGGAATTAGCTATAATTTCGGAGGGTTGTTTGTGCCATCTATTTAGTGTGGAAATTACCCGGGCTGTAGAGTATGTGTTTGTATGTGTGTGGTGGTTTGTTAAAAATTGAATGTCGATGTTGGATTGGTGGTTGTTGTGTGTGTTGTGTGCGAATGGATTGAGTGTGTGGGGACACTACGAAGGTTTGAAGGAGAGGAAAAAGTTTGAGCCTTTGCGGTTTGGATTTTGTGTACGTGGACGTGTAGAGTGTGTACGCAGACATCGGCAGATAGAAAGAAGGTGTAAAATCTATTAGTTGGATCGTTCACACGTTCGTTCGTTCCTTCCCGTTCCTTGGCTTCTACACGATGTCAAGAATATTCTGAGCCGAATACATACACGAAGAGTAGAATGCCCGATGAGAGAAACTAGAAACACGTTACACGTATGCAGCTCATATGCAGTCGGCAATTCGGCAGTCCATTCAATTCTATTCAGGTATGCTTGCTCCCGCATCCTCCGATCCGACCTTTATTTTATAGCAATCCTTTTCTCCACAAAAATCTTCGTATGCACAAAGTAGCCTGAAAATAATCAACGAGTGTGTAAAACCCGTGAAAAAACTATTGAGACAAACAGTTGCTTCTCCGTTCGTTCCTTCTTCCTTCAATCCTGCTTACTACTTCGTGAAGTTCGGAAGTTCAGTGTTGTCAGTTTATATAACAGCAGGAAATGGTGTAATTATTGATTCCGCTGGATTAGATTCCCGATTTATTATCGGCATTGTCAACTTGCACGATTTTTCCCACTTTTTCTGTATATAAGGGGACATCCGGACACCGATACAGGAGTAATCTGATTGTCATCTGGTTATAGTTATTGGTAAGTGATTTTAAGAGTTCTTTACACTTTTAATAATAAAGTGCCGGCTATGGTGTATGTTGTATGTGTAATGCAACATACAACATTGTACACATACGCGATACGCCTGTCAAACTGTCACAGACAACAGAATTTCCCCTGATGTGACAATTTACAATGTCGATGTGGGATTTATTTATGAGCTAAATCGTTTTTCGAAATAGGCTTTCAATGATGTAGTGTTTTATCATTTATTTGTCTGTTTTCATAGGTGCAGCTGGATAAAAAACAAAAAATGGCAGGTCCAGGTGGTGGCTCGTCATCTTCGAAAGATAAAAAGTCGAAAGATCCTTCCACTTCGACTAACAGCACTAACGGAGTAACGCAAAATACGAAATATGTGGGGTCCTTAAGTCTCATCACTTTTGCTGTTCTTGTCATTGCGTGGCTTACCGGGTTTCTGTCACGTCTCTTTTCAGTCATCCGGTTCGAAAGTATAATCCACGAATTTGATCCATGGTAAAAATTTAAAGCTGTTTACATTTCATAATATATATTTCAACTAAATATATTTATAGATGATGAATGGCGTAATTTATTAATGAATATGAACGTGATGGATTTATAAAAAATCTACGATTTTATTTGATATCAAGTGAATGTTTCATGTTTGTTTACCATTAGGTTCAACTATCGAGCGACGGCATTTATGGTCGAACATGATTTCTATAAATTCTTAAATTGGTTTGATGATCGTGCATGGTACCCATTGGGACGTATTGTCGGAGGAACTGTCTATCCTGGTCTTATGATCACCTCTGGCTCCATTCATTATATTTTGTCACTGCTCAATATTCCGGTGCATATTAGGGATATTTGTGTGTTCCTGGCTCCTGTTTTCAGGTAATTCATCACAAACGTTCTCTCCATTTTTCATTAAAGAAAACCGAATCAATATTAGCTTTTTACATCACTAAACGTTAAACTTGACCGGAATGCTCAATGACCCGGTTTTAGTTAAACTGTTGCATTTTACCATGAGTGAATGTAATGGTATTAATGTATTGGAATGAATATTATTATCTCTCTTAGTTCCTAGCCTATAAAATATTGCAAATAACATCTTGACAGTTATACAATTTTATAAGTATCCATTCACTGTCTAGGATTTTGTTTTTCACTTTTGTATGTAATAGTGGCTTTGGAATTTGGATTGTAGTTCATACAGTATTTTTGAAAAGTATGCTAATAATGGTAGTAAAATATGCGTGTTTTACTTTCGTAAGAATTTGTAGGAAAAGTGAGTTGAGTCTGAAAAGCTTTCTTATAATTTAATACTGCAACTAGTTTTAGTTTTTATAGATTACAATAAATGAGTTGAAAATCTTAATAAAAAGTGTAATGTATAATAAAAAATGCGCATTTTTCTTTAATTTTTCAGTGGTCTTACAGCAATTGCAACGTATTTCCTTACGAAGGAAATATGGTCTCCTGGAGCTGGATTATTCGCGGCTGGATTCATTGCTATCGTTCCCGGGTATATCAGTCGATCAGTAGCTGGGTCATACGACAATGAAGGAATTGCCATATTCGCCTTACAACTCACCTATTTTCTGTGGGTAAAATCTGTAAAGACTGGATCAATTTCCTGGGCTGTTGCCACTGCTCTGTCATATTTTTACATGGTGTCTGCTTGGTAAGTTCATAGATGATGTTTTACTTGAAATTGTTATGCAGTTACACGTATCACATGTCAAATGTATCATCGTAAACTGAAAATGAATTTTGTTATTGCAGGGGTGGATACGTGTTCATCATCAACTTGATCCCTCTTCATGTATTCGTGCTTTTACTTATGGGTCGATTTTCTCACCGAATCTATACAGCGTACACAACATTTTTTATTTTGGGATTACTTTTGTCAATGCAAATTCCATTCGTAGGATTCCAACCTGTAAGGACGAGCGAACATATGGCTTCAGCTGGTATAAAAACTGTTTTTATGTGTAAATGGATTTTCATACTTGTTCGGATGTACCAAATTATATAACACTATTTTCTAATTTCAGGTGTGTTCGCGTTGCTGAATGCTGTGGCTCTCCTAAAGTATATGCAAAGGTTCTTGAGCAAGCAAGAATTTCGTCATTTCTTCTTCTTAGCTAGTGCTGCTGCTGGTGCAATCGTTTTTGTTACAGTAGTTGGCCTCACATATGCAGGAGTTATTGCACCATGGAGTGGAAGATTTTATTCCTTATGGGACACCGGATATGCCAAAATTCATATACCAATTATTGCTTCTGTGTCTGAACATCAACCTACTACGTGGTTCTCATTATTCTTTGACCTCCACATCTTAGTGACAACCTTCCCTGTCGGCATGTGGTTCTGCATTAAGAAAATCAACGACGAGAGAGTGTTTAGTGAGTGATCCAGTTTTTTGTCAGTTATTTATTATTTGATATTGCTCAAGATTTCTTGCTTTGAAAGTAGTATTAACCTTCATTTGATTGCTGCTAGAAAAATAAAAAAATAAAAAATGTTAAATGTTATTATCATTTATCTTTACTTCGTCTTTACTTAAAAAAGTTTAATACACAGTGAATTATTTTTCTGTTCAATTGAAGCAAAAAATATCTTGCAAATGATATTAAAATTACAGTTTGTGTATTCGTAGTTATACATACTAAATAATATGAATATTTTTTTAATGTTTCGTGTGATTTATAGTTGTGCTGTATGCGTTGTTTGCTGCGTATTTTGCTGGTGTTATGGTTCGACTGATCCTGACTCTTACTCCAGTTGTCTGCGTCCTAAGTGCCATCGCCTTCTCTACTCTCTTCGAATTGTATTTAAAGGATGACGAGAGTCCCCAAACTGATCAATCTGGAAAAAATGACAACCTCTATGACGAGGTATGGTATAATCATAATCAGTAAATTGGTGTATTCATTAATGTAAAAACAAATCCTTTAATTAATTTCATTCATGTTTTGTTGTTTGTTAATTTTATCAGGCAGGAAAGGTCAGGAAAATGCCACATGAACATGCCAAAGATGAAAACTCGATTGGTGGCAACTTAAGAATAATTGTTTTAATCGCAGTCCTATTTATTCTGCTTTTGTTTGCTGTTCATTGCACGTGGGTAACTTCCAATGCCTACTCAAGCCCCAGTGTTGTATTAGCTACCTACGATCAAAGTGGAAGGTAAGTATTCAATGTTCTCTAATTATTCCTAATTAATTACTGCTATTAAAATGATTACTTTGTACAGCATGTATTATGCTGCAAAGCACGTAAAGGAATATCGGATCTAATCCTTTTCTTAATTTATATCAGTATAGTATATGTACAGAACAAAAGACATCATTTTATGTCGGTTTGTATGTGTGAATCACACATACAAACCGACATAAAATGATGTTCACACAGTGTGATGCATTCAGCAACAGCACATTGCCTTACATTATTCTTCAACACAATGAGGAACATTTGTGTTGTTACTATATTTGTTTTATCCAGATGTTACTAAAGTAAACACTGAACACACTGTACAGAACAACTGTTACATTTATTACTCGAGATAGTGTTGAGAAATCAATATCTAAATAGATGTTTAATTTTAGTGCAAAAACCTTGGCAGTCATAAGAGAATTTTTGATTTTTTAAGAACTTAATTACTTGGAGCTTATATACTGTTTTACGAAAATATTTTTATGGTTAATATCAAGTATGCTTTGTAGTAATCATTTACTAATCTGCTACATTAAAATTATAGATAAGCTGTTGCTGCCTTAAAAATTGATATATTATAATGTTTGGTTTTTTTGATTTGATAGACAAATTTTGGATGATTTCCGTGAGGCTTATTTCTGGTTATGGCAAAACACAGCTGATGATGCTCGGATTATGTCTTGGTGGGATTATGGGTATCAGATAGCGGGAATGGGTAACAGGACAACACTAGTCGATAACAACACTTGGAACAACAGTCACATAGCATTGGTATTTTGAATTTTTAATCTCTTATTGCAGTAATTTGTTTCTCTAGTTCCATTATCATTATGTTTCTAAGATTCCTGAGATTTTTTATTTTTGTGGTTTAGGTGGGAAAAGCAATGTCCAGCACAGAACCTGAGGCCTACAAAATAATGACCAGTTTAGATGTGGACTATGTGCTGGTGATATTTGGCGGTCTTATTGGTTATTCTGGAGATGATATTAACAAATTTTTGTGGATGGTGAGAATTGCCGAAGGAGAACATCCTCAAGATATCAGAGTAAGTTATACAATGCAAAAAATGTGGCTTTTTGTTTGGAATCACGACAGCTTTTTTCAACTGCAATTTATTCTGTTATTCATTACTTTTTTACATTCACAGGAAGCGGATTACTTTACAGCTAAAGGAGAGTACAGAGTAGACGAAGAGGCCAGTCAGATCATGCTGAATTGTTTGATGTACAAGTTGTCGTATTACCGTTTCGGTGATGTTAGAGTAAGTTATTCAAAAATATTAAGCTTACATAATAACTTAACTAAAATAAATTCACACTACAAAATTCAAAAATTGTCATATTTTCATGTATGTTTAATCGTGGTTTAATATAGATTGGGGGTTACACTGGATTCGACAGAACTAGAAATTCCGTTATTGGAAACAAAAACATTGAATTAACATATTTGGAAGAAGCGTATACATCAGAGCATTGGCTAGTTCGGATATACCGAGTTAAGAAACCATCAGAATTCAATCGTCCAAGAATTCCAAGAAGTTCAAGGAAAGTGAAGACAAAAGCCGCTTTAACGAAAAAGGTATTAATAAAATACTAGTCGGACTGATTTCTGTAGTTTATTCAATCACATTGTTAAGTAGTTAAATACTACATATTAATTTGGAGTAATTGTTGGACATTTTTTCACCGAATGAATCTATTTATTTTAAGAGTGCGTTGGATGAAATAGTATGTGTCAAGTAATCAATTGTAAATTACACAATTTTAAAAACTTTTTAGTATAATATTTATCAAGAATTTTTGATTTGTTTGTAGACGAGCAAGAAAAGGAAAGGATCATTAAAGAATCGACCAAATGTTGTTAAAGGTGTTCGCTCTGGATCATCTTAATGTAAAATGATCACCAGGTGACTCTAGGTATAGAAAATTCACTTCACCCATCTACGCTTCTCAGACCAATTTCGTATAAGATGAAGAACATCGTTCTACGACCTGAAGAATTCTTGGAAATTAAAATCTATAACTTCATAATAGTAATGTGATGTAAGAACATTTCTTGAAACCCGTTGTGCTATTGCTAAAAATTGCATTTGCAATACGGCTAAAGTTTCAAAGTGTACCAAACATTATCATGTTGAAATTAAGTTTGTTAATAATAACTTATGAAAGTATACAGGTTACGGTTGGTAAAATTCTATTTACTGTTTCAAAACTATCTTAAAAATATCTGGGATTTCTGTTATATCGTTAAGGCTTATGTATTTGTGTTAAATATGTAGCATAGTAATTAGTAATAGACATTAAGAGTAAGTGCAAACTTTAGATACTTTTGAGACATATTATGTTGTTGTATTTATTAATTAGTTAGTGTCTATCTAAAATGAATGAAATTTTACCTAAAATCACAATGATCAAATTATAAGATATAAAATATTAGTTTGTACTCAAGCCTCTTCTACCTCTAAAAAATCTTTGCGTTTTTACCATTTGTTAGAAACTTATTAAACTATTCTATACATTATTGTACTTGTTCTACCACCATGAAAATATGATAATTATTACTGTTATTACTTGGGCATACGAAATATTTAAATGTATAATAGCTAGACGCACTGCGTCTAGATAATAGACTACTTCTAATAACGCCTAGGTCCAATTTCTAAATTTTAGACACTTTAGTGATCATACGACTCATTCTTAAATATATGTAATTAAAAAGGGAATGGGAGTAATTTTCACGATTTCACTGTGATGACTGCGTGGTGTTTACTACCACATATACATATTGTACTGACATTGCAATCTATCAGGTTGATTTAATATCATCCTGGATATTGGTAGGCGTTTTGTGAATCACAGTTATATGTGGGTAGGTTTGTCTATTTCATTGTTCTTTGATAAATTATAAACCATTATTATATTATTCTTCGTGTTATAATTACAGCAGATAATTGTAAGTATTGTTTTATAACTTGTTAATTTCATGTACTATTAAAATAAAGCTTTAAAAATCTACCAAAACTATTAGAGACAGATACTAAAAATTGTTGCTACTACATAAAATGCAAAAATTAAAGATGTAGTTGTAAAATTCATGTTGATTGTAGAGTACACATACAAAAGGCTACCCATAATAGCCTGGACTATAGATGGGTCAGGTAAACTCTGACTCAGAATAACTAAATAATTAGTCAAATGAGCTAAATAAATGTATTATATTAGGTACATTCCGGTAGCTCCCGAATCCCAACCCAATTCACACATAGAAAACTGAAAACCGAAATTGGGTGTGCAGTGCAAGATTGTACATAGGTAGTATTCCTAGTAAATTGTAGTAATAAGAATAATCGTACACCTTCATAACATCTATTGTAAAACATAAATACATAGGTAAATCCAACTTTGTTATTTTTGTGAAAAAGAGTGCACTCATTCGATTTTTATAATTCTGATTTAGAAAAGCTCACAGAGAAAACTTTTCCAAATCAGATTTCCATCATCAGAACACTAAAGACTAGAATGAGAGCTCAATATATTCCTCGGAAAAACTATTGGGGTGTACACAAGTCCATTATTACTGTGGAAATAATGCCGTTTACAAAGATGCTAACGTTTGATTGTCAAAGAATGCTCTTAAATTAGCCTTATTTCACTTATACATGTACTTATTGTTAGAAGAATAATAACAAAAGGTTTTCTACAATCCGTGTATCGATTGATTGTGAAATGTGAAGCAAGAAAAAAGAATTCATTCAGGATGTGTGTATGTCTTGTTTTAGAGTACAGACGTTCTACGGTACTACTACTGCTAGGTGGTAAAAGTGGTAATGTATGTAATTAGTGATCAATGTAAAATGTTGTTATTTAATGTTGTCTATAAACATGTCAATCGATCGTGAATATTTAAATAAATGCATGTGGTATTTAATGACAAAATATGATGATAAATACTTTACATTCACACTGGTCTTCATGTTATTTTGAGGCTGGACTAATCTAATAGAAATATTGTAGAGATGGGTTATTTATGTATTCTGTACGCGTGTTTGATATGTATATTATGAATCATGAATGTTTGCATTGAATTGAATGAAAAAATAAAAACTGTCAAATTCAAGGAAAATCACTGCTTTCAAGTCAGCTCATCGACTTTGGCCAAGCTGTTTATAATCAAAGAGGTGTCACCTTTCTATGGCTTCCAATTTCTTTGAATATTACAGCCTGGAAATCTACGTAGGTCTCAAAGAAAATGATTTTAACTACTTTCTTACTAGTATTTCTTCTTGTAAAGTTCATTTGTTGCTCAGAGCGTAGTTCTAGGTAGGCAACTAATTTTAATTCGCCGTTACATATTACACATCATAGTACCTAATACCTATTTATAATAGGTATTTATTAGGTACTATGTACTTATTTTGTCTATAATATGATCCATGTTTTACACATCATATAAATATGTATTGTATTGTATAGTCAATTTATTCAAGTGTCATTATATCTCAGTACATAAGTAACGCAAGCATAAGTATGTGACATGGGAAACTATTATTATAACGCATATTGTGTAATGGTACCGACTGACTGCCGAACGTGCGGAGATATATATAGGTTTGCAAAGTTTTCAACTTTGTTGACTTATGTGTATAGTGTATGTATAGCAGTAATTGATATGATATGATTGTAACATGCAGTTTAGTGAAGACTACAAACACATGTTCCGTTGTTGTAAGTACACTACACAAGTTTATAGTAACATGATGTACCTAAAATTACATTATGTACATGTAACATGTTTATTACTACTATATCATTCAAAGTACTACTACGTTTTACTACCTACCTAACCTACCTAACGTTCTTCATGGATAAAAAATGGATGTTGAAATTTATTTTCCAGCAATGAATCTTCTCAAGAATATATTATGCACATATTTTTGCAGCATATAAACGCACAATTAGTTTCTATTAAGAAATAGCAATCTGACTCCAGTCCAGACTCAATACTTGTAAAACATGAAAAATGCACAGACTTACAGTCGCATCCTTTGATGCTAAGGGAGCTTGTATAGAATTATTGTTAGTAAGTTTTAATTTTAAAAGCGATTGAATACAGGAAATCTGTAAGAAAACCGAAAAACCAAACATAATTTTATTCATGAATTTCTACAGTGGCCAACTAAAAATTTCATGAATAAATAGAAGCTACTACTATTCTTCATAAACTCATTTATTACCTAATACTAATTGTAAGTAATGAATTTGTAATGAATTTGTAGTAAGCAATTGTAAGTAACGCCAGAAATGAATTCCATACCTATTTTATTAGCTACCTATATCCTGCACTTATCTTTAGGTGCAAGCTAAACGATAGCGTTGACATCATCCTCAAGTATTTCATTCACTATAGAGAAGCAAACACTGTCATGCAAATAAATACATGAGAATTTCTTTTGCAGACAAACCTCAACATTCCATTTCAGCATTCACAATATTTTCAATGTGTTATAGCTTATCTTATCACTGGAGCTGTTTCATCCTTAATCATCAAACAGCTTAAGACCTATATTAAGTATCCTGTAATTTACTTATCACAATTTACTAAATACTTTGAAATTGTAGTTAACGAGAATTTTCATGTATACGAATTTATAAATGATGGTCCAGGAGTGGAACAGTGGAAGTGATCTATTAATGATTTTGGAACGATAAGGCTGTTTTACTTTAATAGATCGACACGAATTGCATTTTATTCTGAACATCTAACATAAACTGTTTGGTAAAATATTATAGTTAGCTATAAATGACTGAACTTCATATAATTTATGAAATACAATAATTTGCCATTGAAGATATAAGTGCATAAGTAAGTAAGTATTAGTATAAACTGTGTCACCTTATTATAAGTACCTACTTACACTTGCTACAAAATTGAAGTCTAAACACCTACTTGAATGAGGGGTTATAAAACTTTTTATGAACTGGAAAACACAAACAATGGACCTCCACTCATATTATAGCACTTTATACATATTGAAACATTTGTTACAGCATATTAATATACCTATAGGCAATAGGTAAAGATAGTAGACAGTTAGACATACATTGCATTTGTACGTCACACCCGCACCCATTGCCTTTCATTTTAACAATTGATGAAAACACACAAAGTTGTTGATAAGATTGTATTGCGCATCATAGATGAATTAATAATTCAGTCATCCTCATCTAGGTAGGTATATTCAATATTCGTATAAAGGACACGCACAGTATTTAGACAGTTAATAATGTAAATCCATCCACTTCCACTTTTTAGTATCATCCACTTTTTGCTTGACGAGATGGACACAAATACATACAGAGAGTCATTACGTTTCATGCTACTTGTTACATTACACTACACATTTACTGCTACTTTACAAAAGTCAACATACAGACAGATTGTATAGAATATGCTAAAACATAAATATGAATGCTATAACACATACATGCACAGGAACCATAAGTTTTTTCTGGGCTTTCCGTGGTTTGTGTGTGTATGCTATAACATTTATAACTTTTATCTGTAACTCGTTTCTCCCAAGTCAGACGGCCGAGGGCTAAAGACACCAAAAAGAGAAAAAGTCACGCCGCTTGATTGTGAACATGAACCATGGATGTAGATGTAGCAGTACTATGCAATAGTAGTAGTAGACAATGATTTTTACTTGTAGTAAATGTATTCGAATACAATGCTAGGTATGTTAGTGTTTTAGGATATACCTCTGTGCCTGTATGTGTACACAATAAATAAGTTTTCTACTGCTAAAACTGAATATCCTCATTCAAACGTGAGGCATGGTGTTGTTAAACTTATATCCTATATGGACAGCAATCAAAAACTTGCCGGAACGTTATGTGTGTAACGAGTTTAGTAAGATACAAATATAATGCAGATAGTATTGCTTAATGATCTCTATTTCATGACTCATGAGTCATGACACTGCATACTATGTATGATGTTGAGAAGACTGGATAGGATAGGATTGTATTGACTACGACTAGGTGAATTGAAGACTTGTGAGTGGACATTCTTAGATGTAAAGAGTAAATATTATTACGTTATTATACAGTATGTATGCTATAAACTTGTATACAATCGATTCTCTGTCCTTATGCCTTATTGTGAAAGCCTATTAACCCATTCCTCGTTAAGCTTCAGGTAATTAACATAAAATAAACCGCAGAGGAATGACCGACTGGTGTGTGTGTGTATGTACATGCTATTATATCTAGTATATATAGATTCAGTTTATGTGCCTACTTTATTTCATTCGTTTTCGCCAAATCCAAACCATTTTACAGAGTAATCGCTAATCTGTTGATAGTTGGATAAATAATAAATACAAATAATTATGAGAAACTTCAATTAGAATGGGTATTAGCCACATGATATAGTGAGTAATGTAATTAGTCAAGAATATAATTATCTATTTATACTGTACCTATATTTGGTGTGTGTACATAAATGTATAAGGTTAAAGCTTTGCTTGAGTATATTATATGCAAAGTACAATTAATAGTTTTCTCTATTTGCACAATCATACTTGTAAAATATGCGCATCAAAACTATTAGTTGTCAAATGTAAAGCAAGGGCGAATTAGTGGTACACTGATTATCTAGTGTAGAAATTAAGTTTGCCAGACAGTGGAACACCGATTTATAAAGTTGCCTGAAATTGTAGTTGAATCAATTTTTTATACCACTGTAAAGATGCAAATTCTATGAATGATGAGATGAGAAACTAAAAAAAGCTGCATGTCGATGCATGCGAGTATAAAGTTAGGTACTTATTCTTTATTAAGTACAGTGTATACAATATCGTATTTCATGTATGTACTTCTAATCTAATCACAATGTATTAGAGTAGGCATACAATATAATAATATCCATTTAAAGTAACATAGAGCTATGTTTTATTCAAGGTTTTATTGTTTTCAGTTTCAGGCATGATAATATTATGTCATCTTATACAATGCTGTTCATAGATAATTGTTTCCTAGTTTATTTGTAGCACTAAAGTTTCAGCGGGTATGGGAATAATGGCATGGCTTTGTGCTAATATTATGTTGGATTGAAAGAAATCATATGTATGTATAGGAATGGAAGGCTCCTTGAATTGAATAGTACACTCTTACACTCGCATCGCATATTAGCGTCAAAGCGTCATGCTAACTCCAAATCCCGAGCAAATCATCAGGTTGGCTGGGAACCGGTTATTGCTCAACTCAGCTGCAGTTGTAAGTAAGTCAAAGCGTACGTTCCTCATTTTGCATATACAAAAACTGTGCATGCAAAAAACTGTCCATGCACTTGATAGCAGTTGTGTTGTCATGTCGTTTACATGGGTATGGATCATCCTCACTTTTCCAGCACAACTTTTACCGTAGCTCTTATATAAAGCACTGTTTTAGCCTACTAGTAACCATTTGATCTCTACCTTCGTCAGACGCACTTCACTCTCACTTCTTCTCACTTCTTCTTTTGTGTAGACTGGAGACCTCTGTTTCATCCTTTTTAGTATTTTTAACTACAAAATAGTTTTTCGTGTAATTGAGTCTACCTACATATTCTTCTGTAACCCTAAAGTGCTGAATAGGCGAATACCTTCCAGAAACTATCTACTTACAAACTCAGCAGATTTTGAATTGAACACAGGCCTGTGTCTCACTTTTACGAAGATCTCATCTAAACACACCAAATCACACAACAAACGTACGAGCCGAGAAACAGGAAAACCGTAGGTAAGTGAATTTTGTATAGATTCGGATAAAGCTCTTCATATATATTCCATAACTTTTTCCGGTTTCTGACATGGGAAAATTATCACACTGCCTATAACTGATTTATCAGACTGGATATACGTAAACACACGCATTTTATTTGCAATTACTCAAAGAGGAAATTTATAAATGTATTCCTGCCTAGGTAGGTATATAATGTTATTATTATTAATTAGTTTTTCCGTGGGATTCTGTAAAGCAGTAAGTATAGATGGGCAGTATGACTCGTATTATTTTGGTTTTTTAGTTACAAGTTAATACTGTAGTACTTTTTATTCTGTGTTCTTTAGAAAAACTAAAACTGCTATTGTTAGTTGATAAACTTATCTGAAATAGTGTTGAAAATATAGAAGTTCATTTACATACAAACAGCTTTACTATTGTTTGTTGTTCGATAAACAATTGTATACATTTGAGAGCTACTAGCATATGATTTCCATTTACATTCTGCACTATCTCTCTCTATATTGCAAATTATGTATTTCTATGTAAGTATACATAAACAATCATGTCGGCTTCTGTCCAGCAAACATTCATTCTATTCTAACTTGCTAGCCAACTAACATGAGAGTATGCCTGGCTGGTATGTATGATTATTTTACATACATGCTTTGGTTTCAATTGCAATCGGCACTATTTCTCATTGAACATAATTATATACAATAATACTAATAGTACATTGAACATGATACACAGCTTATTATATGACAACTAGCTGTAGCTACGTCATTTTGTGCGTACGTGTTTCTATGTTCTCGTATCGGTAGTTTACAATTATATTATTCGATTTAATAAATTCTTACTACAATCAGACGGCTGATATTATGGCCTGAGTACAAAGTAATTAAATGGCTGTCTCATTTAGACGATAAAAAGTGTAATACTTTATGGCAAGTTGTGTCAAAATTGTCATCAGTTTATATATCTGTATGTTTTTTTATACCAAGGTACATAATGTAATGTGGTACATAATGTAGTATGTACATTATGTACCATACGTAGCATGTACATACGTACATAATATGTACATGCAGTATGTACATACATAAGTACATTATATTGAGTAAAGTACATGTTATGTAGAATGCATTAATTCTCGCCAGCATTACATACAGAAATTTAAACTACGAATTGTTTAGTGAGATTATATTTATAACGATTATACACAGAGTGTGAGCTTTCGCCACAATTTTTGCATTATATTCAACAAAGTCAAAGTAGAGTTAAATATTATTTATTCTGATTGAATTGAGTCTATCTAAGGAAAGGATTAGGAATGGGAAGGACGAATTACTCGACACGGAGAGGAGAGACTCCGTCCGCGTCCGCCCGTCCTCACCTTCATCCACTATTATACACAGCAGTCTAGATAGCCATCCTGAAACGCAATTCACGCTCGCGCTCTATCACTTTATTATGTACAACAGTAACAAGGTCTGTGTGTGATGAACTTATTACTTTCCTCTTCGATTCCCGTGTAGCAGTTCACTGGCTAGTTACTAATTATAGACATTACCAGATTACCACATTACATTATAAAAAGTTGTCGTAGATTCTATGTTATTATAATGTAACTATAACTATTATTAGTACGGTACACACACATTTGAGATTGCCATCCATGAACGAGTGATAAACTGTGTTGAATAACATTGTTCTTGTGGGAGTACATAAAACTGTACAACCAAATCATTAAAAATATATTATGCAGGGTGAACAAGGAATTCCTCCAATAATATATTTAGCATATCCACAATTCTACCTATTATAAATAAGTAATCGGTAATTGCAATAACAATTGATGTTGTATATTAGGATGGTAGACCAAATCGCCTATAATGATGTGTAGTTGAATGAGACAGTCAAGTTTGCACTTGTGACCTTGTGAGCAACAAGAAATGTGATCATTATTGATTAATATATAATATGTTATATAATCATTGTAATTCTAACTTAACATCCCAATATTATAGTCAAAGGGTTGCATTACGTTTACAACTACATACAATGTACATGCACATAAAAATGACATTATATTTTCTAGTACTATGCTATATGTAGTTTCCGAGAACGAAGCCAGCTCGGTACGCAGAGCAGAGTACGCACTCTTTGTAATATTAATGCGAATTTTAAAGCTGATGGTGAAGATGAATATTACTGCAGAAGCAACCCATCAAAGCAAGCTTTTTTCTAATTTTACTTACACTCTTGCTAATTGTAATAGATACCAATATTACAGACTTACAGATATTAAATAATGCATGTCAAAGAGTGTATAAAGTATTACAATCTAAAACTGAACGAAAGTTTGCTTGCAACAAATGATTAGATAATCTATATATTTTATATTGTGCATACGTTCTTTCATAAGGGCAGCAAAAACAACTTTTTTTTTCTGGGTTTTCATAAAGATAAAACGCTGATGGATGGATCACTATGTTAGTTCTATGTTAGTATAGTCGAGTTAAAGAAATACAGGTACCTATAGTACAAAGTACAGTAGCGGAAAGGATGGGCATACATTTTTGCCTTACACTAACGAGTAGCGAGTAGAAATCCATGAAGATCAAATAATGCCATTAATTTTACATCAACTTTGATAGTCTGACATATATAAATACAGTATTACATTAACAATTTGTGTGGTAGAAATTAAATAATATTTATGCACCTTTCTTTATTGGGTTATTGGGTAGGTATGTGTATAAAGAATATATTATAAAAGTAATTATGATGGAACTTTTGTATTACCTTAGATTAGAATTTAGCCTACTAACAATAAGTAAAGTACTAGGTTATAATTTTGTATGTAGCACTTTATTAGTATTTTGTATACACAGTACACTAACCACTAATACCATCAGTGTATACACTAACTGCATACATACAAGATTTCGTATTGAATTGACTCCACATTGCTTTGCTATGTGCGCTTTTCCCATATTTAACCTTATTTCTAATACTATGACTCATGACGGGTGTTATGCATTTGACGCCATTTCAATGGACCATACAAACAATTAAACCTTTTCATCCAATAATAGTGTTTGTACATATTACAGGACAGGACGCACTGGGCTGGATGTTATCTAATCTTATCTTGATCCCTTCTGTACTTCTTACATGGTCCATTCAATTTTTTAAAGCTTTGCATACACAACCTGAGGTATAGTATATGATTATGATATCTAATTTTTTTATAACATTTATGTACATACCTACACAGTGAATAGACTCATATTACTTAATAGCCTCAATCAAAAATTAAGTATGCAATTTACATGGCTTTTACTTGTATATAATTAGACGTTTCTGCTCAAAGATGATGCCTCCACCATCAACAGGAAATTCGTTGAGTCTGATAACGAAAATAATGATCCACTTCTGTTTTCTGCCATTTTCTGCTAGTACAGTAAGGAATTTCAACTATAATTGATACAAACATCGTGTTTTACATATTTCATGTATGCTCGACATTTATTTGGTCACAAAGTCAGACATAGAAAAGCATCAATTTCAATTATACAATAATGGGTCGTATTGTAGATTGAGAGCTGTTTTTCGGACACGGATTGTGTTGCTGGTACCTACTGCTTCCATGCCAAAGACAATCCAAGTAGCGGCGTATGCAAGTCCTGCCTGGATTGCAGCTCCAATGAAACAGATTGTGAAAACGATAGCAAGTGCCAGGATTGTTCTAATGATGGGTAAATGTAAATTAATTAATACTAATTTAAGTTTACAACCTTTAAAACTGCTACTAATAAGCCAAAAACGACTTCATTTAACCAATAGATACTACATGGATACTGATGGCATTTGCACTTTTCATAATTTGGCCGAGACAAGCACTAACACTTTAGCACCTTCAACATATTATGATATTAGAAAAATCAATACAGGTAAACATTTTTGGCCAGAAATATTTAAACTACTTTTTGAGCAGAAAATGAAACCTATACTTGAAAGGTGGAGACTCGAGGATTTTTAAACCTCACGATATTGTCATTAGGTTATGATCTGTAAATTGTGGATATGATTGTAGTACAATAATGTGATTTCAGTTGATACATAATTATAATATGATATGCATGATAATGATTTCTTTTCCAAAGTAAGTAAAAAGCAATGTACTAGACTATATTCAATAAAACGATTCTTTTATTATGAATTTGAAGGTACAATTTTTAAATGGATCATCAGCGTAGCTGTATGCATAGCTCTTGGACTGTTAGCCTACATGGGAGTAAACAAATATAGAAATCGAGGACTTCGTGGACCGTATCAACGCATGCAAGGTATCAACTTAACAAGTTTGTATTAAAACAACGTATCAATACAACGTAAAACTACTTACCTTTATAGTACATAAAACATACAATCATTATTCATTGTAATAAGATATTTAAAAATTCAACATGTTGATGAAGAAAATATATTGATCTGTATTTTTGAAGTTGCAATGGCTTAAAAGATATGGGATCACAAAATTGATATTCGACTTTTTCTAAAATACAGCTAGACAAAGTACACCCGGTGGAAGATCTAATAGTCAATCAAACAGTATCCCGCAACCTTCGTCTGTAACAGTTTCTGATGAGTCAAATAAAGAAGCAACTGCCGCAACTGGACGAATCATCGAGGGAAATCTCGGTGAAATACCAGGAGAAAGGTAAATCAAACACTTCATTTACATGGTGGTGTGTATAAAACATTTATAACATAGGTAGGCATTGTAGGTAGGTACTACATTGTATTATCGTTAATGCTATCATTTATATCTGACTGAATCTAGGTAAAAATCTACTGTTAAGTCTGTTCCAATATCTAACTAACAATACACTATTTTGATTTGTTTTTTCCATGTAAAGGGAGCCTGTCAACGAAACTGCCAATAATAATAACATGATGCTCAACTTTTTGCGCCGAGCCATTAACACAAACACCGTCCCTATTTCAACTAACAGTATTCTAACTCTAGATCTACCAGCTCAGTCGTCTCAGGTTGAAATTATTTCTCAGACAATGTAAGTTCATTTTTCGTCCTGCAGCCTATAAAACTATATTATTTCTCATCAATGAATCAGATTTACTTAAATGCACAATATAACATGGCTACTTGAAAGAGATGCCAAGTAAATAAATGACATAGCTCCTATTGCAACAGAAATTAAAATTCACAATAGTCTCAACAAAAATAGATTTTATGGATGTGTTTTAATTTCTTGTCAATAAAATTCAATCATATAATATTATCATAATGAGATACCACTAAATAAGTACAAACGAAGGAAACTGATTCAATATATTGATGAATTTCAGCCCTCATACATTTGGAGTCCAGCCATCCCTCCCTTCAGAAGAAATTTCTATGAACCTGATGGGGCAACAGTTGTCATCACTAGTTAGTCACCAAGAAAGACCCCGTCCAGTCTTCGGAATTTCGTTGGGGCAGCAGAACTCATTGGACAGCTGGGCTGCAGATACAAGTTTAGATCCATTAAGGAATTCTCAATTGAACGCTCGATCTCTAACTACTTATAGGGGAATGGAAAATGATGGTAATAGGCAAGTACCAGAAGTGGAGATTGAAGACTACGAGAATGAAGACCCATTCTACGAGGAGAATGAAGACCACTAGAATAAGTACCAAAGACTGCTTATACAAGCACCTAAAAATGTATTCTAAACCAAAGCCGAAAGCCTAAAAAGGTATCCGGTAGGTACTATGTAATTTATAACAAATTGGTGCTAGAGAATTAGAACCGATTAGAATTATAACGCATTGTATCAACAGAAATAACCTATATACTTAAATAGTTAGATTAATTCAGTGTAACCTTGTGAAGAAAAATACACTGTGTGATTCTTTTTATGGCTAAGTTAACACATGTAATAGGCAAATAGTACCTGTTAAGTGAAATAGTGTAATATGTGTATACGAACTTATAGTTAAATTTTGTCACTTATGTATGCTTATGTAGGTAGCTAATTATTTGTAAAGTCAATTGGGACAAGATTGATAGATATGAGACATAATTGATTATTATTTTTTTCTTATTGAAAGTTTTTCCGTAGCTATTCTATTCTGTCTCCAAATAATTGACTACAAATGTGTACTGTTGTTGTGTCGTTTACGCCAGTGACACATTTACAGAAAGTAGTCTAGTCGTATTTTGTGAATTCGCAGGCTTACTTACGTCTCAACTCTCTGTGTATCTCGTTGACGTAAAGACCAAAATAGATTAATATGTAGATTACCTACTTTTATTATTACCTATCGTATTACTGATTGTTTTATTTACGAAGGCATACCAAAAAGGTCATTCCGTCAGCTAAAGTAGTGGCATATTAACAAATGCCGTAAATTAAGTACTTACTGAATTTCTTAAAAGTACAAAATTTGCATTTAATTCGCACAATTTTCATTAAATGTAGCATGAATTGATTAATTGATACATATATACCTCAGAAAAGAATGAATGTCAATACTTTGTCACTGCATAATAGCTATAGCAGCAAAGGTATATCATGTGAGTCATGTTGTGAATATCTTGCCAAGATTGATATTACAAAGATACCGAAATTAAGTGCCTTGTTGTTAAAGACACGTCAGAATAGTGCAATTTTTGCAAAATGCAATTGTTCATATTATACATTGTTATTAAAGAAAAACGAAGCATACAAGATATTATATTCTTAATAAAAGATATGTACGGTATATTCTGTACTATGGAGAGAACTTACATAGGAGAATGCTCAATGCTCCATTCTTTAAGTTAAATGTATACTACAAAGTATGTGATTGATAACTAAGTGCCTATAATAGTACTTTGCTACCAATAATGCAACTCAAAGTTCGGTAGGGAAGTTAACCTCAGAATAATACTGAATAATGTTAAAAGTTTAAATGTTAGTATTAGTGAAAGTACTTGAAAGTGTTTTTCAAATTGTATAATCTGCTGTTAAGACAAGACTGCAACTATCTGCTACCGAATTGCTGCCATAATGTTAAGAGGATTGATTATAAATACAAAGACTTTAACTTCAGTGTGACATTTCTACTTCAGAATCGCTAAAATAAATCTTTTCTAGGATTGATTATCTCTGTAATGATTTGCATGTAGTATTGATTTTGTAAGTTCAAATTGAAGTTACAAATCGTATATTATATGTTTTAAGTGTGCAATGCTGCTATAAGTAGAAGAGTAGAACGTATTACTTTTATTGTTAAACTTAAAAACGTACATAAGAGTTAGGGTATAACTAAAGATCTACTTCTCTTGTATCTCTAATATAATCTGCTTTAAAATGTTAAATCGTAGTAAGTAAGTACTATAAACTTATTTAACTCATTTTTAGCATCATGAACAACTTAATTGTGTGCTGATTTGATGTATTTTAAACCATTAATAAGTAAAATGAGTTTTGTTTTCATGAAATGTATCTCTAATAAGACTGCCTTTGTTATTTCTCAAATTGCATATCATAGCCTTACAAACTTAGAATGTGGCCAGAGAATCCATAATTTTAGAATATACATGTACATAATTTCTTAAGTACATAACAATAATTTATTCATATAGTTAAATACTAGAGTCCTTGTAACGACAGTCCCGAACGATGGGTTCATTCCAAATTCTTATAAGATTTGTAGCTACCCTACACATCAAGTTTTTATTCGGAATTTCATTACTTTCTGAAAATTACCAATATAAAATCCCACATTGTTTCTAACACAAATGTATGCAGAGAGGAGTCCGGTACCTAGTCCAAATAATGTACAATATTACACTGCAATGCTGAAGTTATTATTAAAATATGCATGCACAAAACATATTTTAGTAATGCGTACATTCTCATAGCATGGAACAACTTTTTAAAAAAGAAGCATTGTTCTGACAAAAACTTTTGAGTTGAAGGGACATGTAAAGGTTATTACTATAACACATCTAAATATAAAACTCAAACCTAAATTCCAATTTAGAAAAAACCCATTCAGTCCAACTGCAAGAAAACGTTTTGTGAGTCGAGTGCCTTAAGCCCTTAGATTTAGTTCCTTCCAAATTTCAGTCACACTACTTTGTACTATATTAACTATAAACTCACGAAATGTCATGTTAACATAACAGGCGTTGGCGGTGATTTCTTTGTCATTGATTGTGTGAATTGCTGGTATCGACGCAAGGAGTCATTAAGGTTTAAAATAAATTATTTTATTTCCATCCTCTCTCCAAAAAGGTTTCTCCAACGATTCGAAAAACCCAACTAAAGTTTGACGTAGGATAAGTCGAGTAAAGTTTAGTGCCCTTAGCCTGCAGTGCCTCATACAGCCAACAGCTTTTTTAATTCTCCTTAATTGTTAATATAGGAGGAAACGGCACAAGGGCTCATGGTTTATTATCGGATCAAATTCAAGGGAATGTTGATATTTAGTTTGCCGAGATGGTCACTTACTTGTTACTTCTAATTCAACAATGGCTTTTCATTCTTTGTACCTGTATGTGTGTCTATGGTTCTTAATTTTTTAAATTGGTACCTACTTGTTCTTTTGAAAAAGCACTAAATTCTTCGCATGGGTATTAGTAAAGCTTATGCGTGTATAAGCATTGTGAAAGTCAAAATACAAATGGTATGTCTCAGCATAAAAATATGTACATGCATATGTATGTATGCAAAAGCTAAACAAACAAAACATGAAATACAATATTTATGTGTACCATATTACATTATTGTAAACTGATGGCATAACTCATAGGCACTTTAAGTTTAACAGTTTAAGCACTATAAACATTGACAAACATATATAATTTCAATTGCTGTAATTGCAGTATACTGTTGCAATGTGTATACATGAGATGATTATGTTACAAATATTAATCTTCATACATCATCATCATAATCATATTATATACATGTATGTAGTAAGTGCAGAAGAGTTCATTTCATGTTTCAGTATGTGTTATCACAACATACGCATTAAACGTAGAATATTTACAATGCCATTGAATTACCGGTTCAAGGACACAGGAGCGAAGTTCTAGCACGATTGCCAATTTTTGTAACCACCCAGTCACACGCAAGCAAAACATCCGTATGCCGGCCGGTACAACCACATTTTTTCGTTTCCTTTTTAGCCAATATAGAATTCCCTCGACCAACTTATATATAGTATTGAATATTGATGCACTTACCTAATTAAGTTCTGTACAAACTAAATCGTATATTATACACCTGCATTCTTTAGGCCTATCTATGTACTATTGTTCTGCTTCTACTTACCTATATAAATTGATAGGATAAAAGCAAGCTTCTTGGATAAAAGTAAATCATGCCCAATTTGTAAGAAATATCATAACTTAGTAACAAGTTTAATAATTACATGGGTCAACTCTAAGTGAATGATTCTATGTAAAAAATCCTTATGCTGGCTTTACTGTCTGTCTGTACATTGCATGATCTTAAAAAGCTTTAGAAACCTTTAGTTACTTACAAAGGCCCTGATGTTACGTTGATATTCTATTATTAAAGGCTTCCAAAATAAAGTCCAAACTACTTACCTAATAATAATATTAACTAGGAATCGGATGAGTTAAAGTTAAGCCTTTAGTGTTTGTAAAACTAGATAGAAATTTACTTGGAACTACCCCACTCGTCCCTCTATAAACCGATGTAGTTTAATATACATATCTATATACTAAAGTTTTTTGTTACATATACATACATGCACTGCACTGCTATTACACTCACATAGGATTCAGACATCATATCATGAGACATGCATACAGATATTAGGTAGTTATATAAAGTTTACGTATAGGTACTTTAAGTATACCTTTTGCCTTTGCCTTGAGTCCTTGAGAGTTCGTATACAAAGTTCTAACCCTAACAAAAAGTTGAAAGTAGAAATCGAACTTATAGCTCAAGTTAAAGTTCCGTTGAATTACGTTCCGTTCCAGTTGGTTTAGTTCTTGTAGTTCTTGTACGAAGTGTACCTATAATATTACATAGCTATGCACGGATATCTATAGAGTACTTTTCGTTTACAAACACACACAAACACACACAGGCAAAGTGTTAAAGGTGTATTGTTGTGTGGACTTGTAGAGTTAAAGCGAGGCACATGCTTATGCAAGAACGTTAGTAAAGCTATGTAAAACGTTTGTGTAGAGAAGAATTTCTGTAGCACAAGTTCAGTCGCAGTCGGTTGTTCAGAGTGGAAGTGTGTGCGATGACTCAGTGTATTCTTTCTGTTCATGTGTTTCCTCCACAATAGAGTGTCAAGTCATCACTTTCTTATCAGTTTCTTCTATTTTCTGAGGTAAAATACATTTTTATATAATTATCAACACATTTTTCAGTTTGCTAAATGTTCAGTGTTACAAAATATTACGTAATTTCGACTAAAATGTATAATGAGAATAGCTAAAATTCAAAATTGAAAAATCTAGAGGTTGAAGAGATATGTATGTGTGTACTGTTGGTTGTGTGTGTTTCGGTGGATTTTTAACTATACTATCGTAATTGAAAGAGTATAATATTAATTTAATATTTATGAAGAATTATTTACTTCGTACAATCAATATTTAATGTAGTTTCGTTTGTTCTAACTATTCAATATTAAAATTGTGTGTTTGCTACAAAATTATGGCAGTTCATTTGCCGACACCTCAACTTATGAGTTGCGTCATGCATAAGATTATTCACGTTTATTCATGTACAAGGTCATTGTCAGCAGTGAGCCATTTTCATTTAATTGTGTATTAGTTGAAACACTGTATTTTATTGTTGATTCGAATTAATTTGGATTAAATTAGTTTTTTACTTTTCAATTTGTATATGAGAATTGTGAAAAGTGAACTTAATTATTAATTATTTGTCTTACTTTTATTCGTAAGTCATGTTTCATGTTATCTAATTAGTTACATCGAAATAGCTGATGTATTAATTTGTGTCATGTTTAATGTTTTTGAACTGTAGATATAAATTATATAACATAGTTGGTGACTGATGTTTTTACTTTTTAGATGTCAGATGTGGATTTTTCCTTCATAACACACCTTGATTTCTAAGTATTTACCGACTGAGAATTAATTGCGGGTCTCTCAATTCTGTTTGACTGAAATCGAAGACTGATCCAGTTACTTACAACTTAATGCTCATACGCATAACCTCTTCCGAATTCAGCAAGAGTAAAGTGTAACAACAAGACTGGGGACTGCCTGGTGTCAGAGATTCCTCCGTGTTCCCTTCAACAGGCTATTTGAGGTAAGAGATTTTAGGTTTCTTAATTTATAACTCGTAAAACACTCTTAAACACCCATGAATACATTAAAAACAGCTTAAACGCTTTTAACACTAACCCATGCAAAGAAATAAAAGTATTTTCTCGTGCTACTGATTGAGTAGGTATAAGTGCACCTGTTACAGAATTATTAGTCTGTAAAACAAGTATTATGTGTTAGCAAAATTGCTTGTCTAATGCGGACTATATTTCACCTGCAGTATAAATCAGTTCCTTGTACCGTGTACTTGCTTACTTTATTAAGAGTAGAAGTTAAGTATGTAGTTACCGATCTTTCGCAGTAGGAGACAATTTTTTAGTGTTGGAAATTGATTTTGGCTATGTATAACATAGCATTAGAATTGCATCTTGTATTATTTATAAATGCGTATGTAGTCAAAACATAGCAATATTATTATATTATGTACATTGGTACGTACTTTTAAATTCTTACTGAAGCCAAAGAAACAAATCAATGCTTAAAAATGCTTTATTGTGCACATCTTTGGGTATTGTGGTAATTCACAATATTATCAAGAGTACTCATTGACTTGTGTTAATATTTTTACACTTATATTATAATGACCCAATAATTCTAATTAATTTATCATGTTTATACCGAAAATAAGTTTTCGTTCAATTTAATGAACGTTTGTTCAAAAAATTCATTGATCAACTTCGACCAATTCAATTCTGCTAACCGAAACTAATGTCTATAGTCTGCACAAATGTTTATAAATATGGTTTTTTACAGGTATTCAATCAAACACGAAATTAGATACTAATTTCGAAGCTGAATTCTTACAGTATCCATTTTCATATCTTTGGAGGAGAGTATGAGACAGTCTGTTGAGAAAAACGTTCTGAAAAGGCGTTTGGATGTTCTGTCTAGGACGACTCTATCTCTTGGATGCAATTCCTCTTTTATTTTGTAAGTTTATGATTATTAGTTACATAATGGTAATTTTTGAGCTCACTGAACTCGGGATTCAGTTTAAAGAAATTGAAGGTAATACTTAAATAATATCAAACAAAGTTGCTTATTTCAATAATAATTCCCTTAGCTCTTCAAGCTTAGACTAAAATGGGTACTTATTTCATTTAAAACCAATTCTAAACTGCAGTCTGACAAGTTATGTTGACAATTCAACTTTAATTATTAAAAAAATACATGTTCGATACGATTGAATTTTATGTATGATTGGAAAAACTCCTCTTTCTATTATATTATACATTGTACAATATTGTTACATCATCATTTCATTAAGCAGCCAAAATAATTAAGTTGCTTGTTAAATGCACTGTGGCACTTTTAAGTAAATCCAAAAAGCAGTAAGCTAACATAGTGAAGCAGCAATTATGAATTTTCTAATTTTCTGATACATTAGAGATTAAACATTAAAGTTAAAGTATCCTGCAAAATATCCTAAGCAGCAAGTCGTAAAAGACCTAACACATGGTAAGTAAGTAGGTACTTCAATGTAAATGTAAAACCACTAAAGGATCATAAAAACACAAATGAAGGTTCTTTCTGACTCGGGGTAAATAGATGAAGGAAGATAGTCAATTCCTCTAATGCAATTGTTATAGCTGTCTAATTTATTTAGCTGCGTTTAACATAAAGTCGCCTGTTGTCCTGTTTACATTTACACTTGCTGACTCAACGCGTTATGCTATACAACTACCGGCATGATATACACACTTATTTTATAGCATAGAATTTGAATTGAACACAATTACATTAAGCACTTATGATCTTGTTGACATTATTATTATAATTAATGTTGAATGGTTGAAGTGCATCTATAGGTGAGTCAGATGAGTCTGTCTCTGTGCTTGGAAAACCAAATTTTATTACTCACCGCTACTCTACTTCACTTATACAAGCTATTTTTCTCACGTAGACATTACACATTATAATATTATTCTCGGTGTACGTTGTACATAGGTGTTCATGTACAGTGTACACAATCCGAGATGTAGCCTGGTATAGTGAACACATTACGGAACTTTTATACTAGACAGGGTATAATAATGTGATTCGTCCTTGTTCCTACAGTTCCTAGTACTAGTGAAGTTAAGTGTGTGTGATTCACAATGTTGACTCATAATAATATTATTACCACGATTTGATGAATGACATAATTTATCTTTATACTACACGTGAATTTTGCATACATACATCAATGTCCCAGCAGTTCTAAATGACTTGATTTGTATTTAATACCAATTCACATGAATTCAGGGAAACTATAAGCAAATGAATGGGTTATAATATGTAAGGGTTATAGTTATTTCATATGAATTTCTCATAAAATTAAGTAAAAGTATTCATAAAACCACATACTTCAAGTTGCACACTGAGGTTGGTCTGTGATTAATTGACTAACAGTGAACCGTATTTAACTTGATGCGCAGTCTGAACTCTCTGTCTGAACCCTCTGAACCAGCAAGTATATACCTTAACTTTTTATTAGTTGAGGAAAAAGCTTTGTTAGTGGTTTTGCATTTTGTAGGTAAAATCAAGTAAACCACCCTGCAGAATATAACCCTGCGGATTTCATTATGGAGG